>JAJONR010004153.1:0-70136 GCA_029582245.1 Solanum etuberosum
AGCAAATTATTAGCATGAAACTTTATTAAAAATACCAAAAGAGATAAAGTGGGACAAACAAATGGCATGAGCTTTTTTGGCTTTTTCTTGTTCAAATTTTGAAATAGTTCGTGACTAAAGAATCACAACTTACACTATAGTTTTAACAGTTCAATTTCAGCATTTAAACTACTTAAATTTAGTTGTAATGCTTAATCCCTTTTTAAAGTCAATTTGACTCATTTTTGTTAAATTGAATTAAATCAACTTAATATTTTATATTTAAAATTTAGAAATTAAAAAAATTATATGATAATCAAGTACTATAATTTACAACTTTTTTCTTGTTAATTTGATGAAAAAATATGTTTTAAAATACTAGCCTAAGTTCACATAATTATACTTAATCAATGTATATATGTGTCTTTATATTAATTATAGTACTACTCGTGATTAATTATGCACACATTTTACCTCACTTTTATGATTTAGCTATCTTTATTTATGGCAATTTGGTGTAAAGACCAAAAAGGAATAGCAAGTGTTCTACATTATAGTCGAGTCACAAATATGGTAAATTTGTTTTTTTTTTTAAAGAGATGTGTAATTAAATATGGACAAGTATATATAGGCGAAGAGAATCTTATAAAATGAATATAGCCCGACTTATATAAGACTGAGAATTTATCCAAACCTCTTTCAGCGTAAAGTTATATTGCTTATAACTAGTTAAAACTATATCTTAGGTATATACTTGATGTTGAATTTTGTTTGACTTTCTTGTGTGTTTACGTCTTCATATTTTGACACCAAATTTAAACAAATATTTTTATTGGAAAAAAAAAAAAACAGCATCGTATTTTAGCATGCATTACCATTCATTAACATCACGTAAAGAATCACTTCCTTTTAGATTCACGTACAACTTAAGCGGAGCACTTTTTTAATCCTCAACCAATCGTTACTCGCCACGTCACACTAAATTTCAAAATCTCCACCTGGCACTCTCATATTGATTAATAGAAGAGAACACCATAATACCTATAGACCTCTATATATAGTTCACTACATCTCCAGTGATTCAAAAGTATCGACAAAGACAACCCACCTTCTTTTCCAAAGTATTTTCTTCACAGTTCTTCAAAAATCTCCCAATAAAGACCAGATTTTTCAAGAATCAAACCATGAAAAATCCAAACCCAGAACCCAATTTCAGTTGTATTAATAGAAATCTTCATAAACAGAGCAGTAGTCATATATCAATGTCGGATACAGAGTCACAAGTGAGTCAAATTGATTCTTTCCACTCACCACTTCGATCCGACTCGCCATTACGTTCTGATGATCCTTTCCCTGAACCCCACAACCCCAAATCACCTTCAAAGGCAATCGTTGCAGTAGACAAGTACTTTTCCCCACTCAGATCATCGCATAAACTTTCGTCCGAAAATTTGAGTTTGCCGGCCACCCCACCGCCGGCGGTGGAAAGGAGGTCGCCGCTGGTTTATGTTAGTAGGGCGGTTAGGGAGGATATGGCACCTGGGGTGACGAAGGTGGGTCCGATACGTGGTGGTGGTGACGTGGAAGGGGGAGAAGTTGGAGGTGAGAGACGGTCGAGGGCGGCTGTGGAGTCGATTCTTGAAAAATAGCAAAGGGATGTTATGATGAACAGGGTGGCTTTAGGATTTAGGGTTTGTGAGGTTATTTTTTGCTTGATTTCGTTTTCGGTTATGGCAGCTGATAAAACTCAAGGTTGGACTGGTGATTCATTTGATCGTTACAAAGAGTACAGGTGACCATTTTCTGCTTATATCTATACCTCTGTTTATGTTATTTTTGTTTCAATGGTAAAGAAAGCATTTTTTAGTGGATAAGCAAATTTTGCACAGAAGCAGTAGTGTGTGAACAAAGCTTGTGTGCACCTCAGCTGATAGATTTTAGCTGTAATATGAATTTTTGTTACTTTGAAGTTTCCTTTCATCAGAAGCAAATACAGTCAAACCTCTTAATAACAACATGGTTGTTATAAAGAACATACTATATATAGCATACTTCTTTCGGTTTCAATTTGATCGTCTTACTTTCCTTTTTAGTCGGTTCGAAAAAGAATGTCATCTTTGCTTTTTTGGCAACTATTCAATTCTAACTTTTCACGTGTCTTGTTTAAGACCACAAGATTGAGGGACATTTTGGTACAATCTACATATCTTTAGTTTAAGACTACAAGATTCAATTATTTTTTTGTATTTCTTAAATTTCGTGCCAAATAAAAAACTAGACAAACAAATTGAAATGGATGGAGTAATATGAAAGTCGGTTCCCAAGAGAGGTCTGACTGTAATTCTGTTTTGGTTGATCCAAGGGATTCATAGTTGATTTCTTTCTCATGTTTTTTCCTTTTTTTCTCGTTTACTATTTCCTTGCTTTCCACAGCTTTAAGTAATGTTAGACCTAATTTTTGCCACAGGTATTTGGTAGCTGTTAATGTTATTGGATTTGCATATTCTGGATTTCAAGCATTTGATCTAGCACTCAGTTTGGCAACTGGGAAACACTTCCTGTCTTACCATATGCGATATTATTTCAATTTCTCAATGGATCAGGCAAGTAATACCATTTCAACTGGTGTACTTCCATAAATAAGTGTTTCTAGTTTGAGATGAAATTGGTAGCTGGTATTGGTTTTGCTCTTAGATATTCGTATAGGCTCTTAGAATGTTGCTAACAGGGAAGGGTGCAGAGTTTGGATGATTCCACCTCTATATAGTCAATTGAGCTGCTTGTTTGAAGGAAAAACAGCATTTTTCAGTGGCTTCTTTAGTCCTGCTTTTTTATTTTTATGTAGATTTCAGTTCAGAGTCATGTCCAGTAAAAAAAAAGAAGATTTTCCTTCCCACTCCGAGGCATATGATTTGGATCCCTGGGAACAAGTCTTAGAGAAGTAGATGGCTCGGCTCCACTGGGAGATGTGAAACTATTTTACTTCAGAGTCTATCAGAATTCTTATGGTGGGGTTTGTGAGAAAGAAAACTTCCAAGTGCCTTATGTAGGAGCTATTAGATAACTTCTTTCAGCTCTAGTGTTGAAGAAAAACTTTTCAGTGCCTCATCCAGGCTGAAGGCTTTGGACAACCTAGGTAGGGTTGAATTATAGAGAGCTTACTAATCCATACAACTGTGTGTTTGAGATGAGCTCAACAACGGATTACCTATAGAATTGATTATAACACACAGTCATAACTTCCTAAAGATATTTGGACCATCCCGTAAAGAGGGTTCAGCACTTGGAGAGCAAGAATTCGGGGCTAAGTAACTTATGGATGAATTCATCATTAGGAAGGTACTAGATACTTTTCATGGAACTAAGATGACAAGCGATATTTGAGAATGAAATTTACTTCAATTGCCAAAATTATCAAAGCACGCCTTGGCCCAATAACAGTTCTAATCTTATCTAGTATGTAGTGTGTTTTGACTCAAAAACGACCTGGTAAATCTGATTATGGACCCTAAGGTGTTGTCGTATGTTGCAGTGTTCATGACATTTACTCAAAGCTTCATAAGTGTATAGTTTCTATTTAGCCAGTTGAAAACTTCTGGGTCAGTTTAGTTTATTGTTATTGTGCCGGTTACAACAAAATTCTCTTATATGTATATCATCATATCTGGCTTTATTAGTCTTGCTACTGTTCTGTGTATATATGCTCTGATGATGATAGTCTTTTGTTCTCGTACCTGTGCAGATACTGGCATATCTTATTATGTCTGCATCCTCTTCTTCTGCAACGAGGGTAGACGACTGGGCATCAAATTGGGGAAAAGACGCGTTCACAGAAATGGCAAGTGCATCAATCGCACTGTCTTTCCTGGCTTTCATTGCTTTTGCCTTCAGCTCTATCATATCTGGTTATAGCCTCTGCAACCATAGTTCCTCATGATCTTGAAATGAGTTGCAACTATTCATCCATTGCGTAATTTTGAGAAATTACTGCAAGAAATATTTATGTCTAGTGGATCAGAAGTTGTACAGATGTAGTTAATAGATTTAGCTGTATAATCTTTTTTTTCCCACTCCTACTGCAGAGGAATAAAGTATACAAATCCGGTTGAGCAAATTGTATTGTTGAGTAAGTGAAAAAAATAATGTCAACTATGCATATATTCTTATGGATATGGTATATGTTAAATCTATATGATGTATTGAACAGTGTGAATGTGAAACATTTTTATTAAGAGACATAATCAAATCCTGAGTTCAGGTAAATGAAGAGGATTATGGTAATTTGATGACCTACATGAAAATAGATAACCTGTGATGAATGACCACTTCAAATGGGTATTCTACAGTTCACAACAATCCAACCTTGATCTCTCCCTTGATTTAACCAGTTGTTACAACTTACAAGGAAACATACAGCTTCATTACTAATGAAAATTGTAAAGTCTGGTACTGTGACTTGCAATTTGTACCTTTTAGCTTGTTTTGGAAATCTACCTCAACTTTCAACTTGGACAATAACATTTTTATATTGAAAGTTCATTAAATACAGACAAGTTCATTAGAATATTCCTATGTATTCCTTCACCTAGAAAAGGAGATTCTTGACACTGGAAAAAGGTCAGCTACAAAAAAACTTCCTCTTTCCACCTGTCCTCCTCACCTTCCTCTCTCCAAAATTGATCCGAACACATATCGACTCATTTCCTTAATTTCCTCTTCCTCCTGCTGAAACATAGTCTAGTATCATTAGTCTCAGTTTGGACTCATCTTTAATATAACCATCTGGAAGTTCATATCATAAGAAATCTATTGAAACACAGTTGTGGCAACGTCCTGAGGTGTTAAATAGGCTTTAGGATTATCTGTTCAACTACCATCTGAAGCTCTCCTCTGATCCGAGGCTGAGGGATCCTGCTTTCGTGCCTCTCCAAAATTTGATCTGCATTTGATGGCATGAACTGAAAAATTAATACCCAAACTCAATGAATTGAGTTATCAGCGGAGTGAGGGGTTGAAGAACAGTTAGGATGCTACTACATGATAAGCTTCTACAATATAGAATTGGAATTTAGCAACCCTTTTTCCTAGGCCTTGGGTTTTTGTCTGGAATGTTCTCAGGAAACAAGAAAAGAATCCTTAAAATGTAATGACAAGTTATCCATTAGCACTTACTAGGTGAGTGATGTTCATGTATCTTCTCTTAAGTAATTCAGATAGTAAACATCACCAGAAGGCAAAAAAGGTTACCTGCCCAATTTAAAGAAAGTGCAAGGTAGGTAACATTGCCTCAGCTTCTATGTTTATCAATAGGACCTTTTAACTGCACCTATTATCCCTATAATTGCTGTTCAGAGTTCAACCTTTCCAGAAAACTAGCAGATATTATGTCGCAAAACAAATAAGTGAAAATCAGATAACTAACATACGCATTATTATGTCCATGCCACCCTTGTCCTTGCAAATAATATGAAACTATAACCAAAGATACAAATGATTCATATAGCTAATTCCAACTAAAAAGGGAATGAGAAACCGTTGATTGATACAGAACAGTAACCAATACTTCCAGTTTCCTTCTCGTATTTGGTGGGAGGTCTAGAAGGTGAGAAGCCAGAGATTTTGAAGGAAAACATGAGTGTACATAGATCGAAAACATGTATTTATCTTTTAGCGTTAGTGTGAAAACCTTGATGTAATGGAGCTAGGGCATGTAAATCATGGCAACTTCCCTAATAGAATATAAGAGTGCTTTTCATTAGACTACCTCAACTCCTTATGTGTACAGCAATAGAACTCCTTACAGATCAAAAAGTAACTAGGACTGCCAGTAACAGTGATATGATCACAAGGTCATGTGGACTCTTTGGACGGAACATTATTCTTAATGCAGCATAATTAATGAGAAAATGAAAAGCTCATCAATGAGACACTTTAATAAGTTTATAATGAAAACTCACCCGCAAGTTGAGCATTTCTTGTGATGCTTGCAGAATATTGATAAACAAACAGAGCATATGAAACCCATGTCAATCGTATTTTTATGGCAAAAGCACCTGAAAGTTAGTCGCAAACATAATCAAATGAGCAGCTATACTTAATGGACTGTGAAGGGGTGAAGAGAACCCAATACCAATTGGGGGCTAAATTCAAGAATTTGTAAGAATGGACTGGAAATTGGAGCACAGATTTATTTGAGTCCAGATAGGAGGAAATTCAATAAATACTCTACTTTTGCTATTAGTAGAGAATAGGTCTCCTTGATAAACATTGTTTTCTTTTTTCAGCATAAGTATGCTATCAAAAGTTGCACTCTCAAAAGTAAGTCGTAAGTTCGTAACACTCGTAATGACTCAAAGCTGCTGGAGTTAGGAAAGATATGGTTAAGACAAAATTAACAGATGATACAACAGCCTCAAATAAGAAGATCTGAGGAGAATTTCTGTCTGCCAAAAATACAAGTGGATGATGAAAGTTTTTGTTTAATTGAAGTAAAAAAAGGTACAGTAGGAAAGAGCTTTCACAATGCGAGAGAAAAGGTAGTACAGTCAGACTATTCTTAAATGACATTGAGCTAGATGGATAAAACACTTAAGCTACGTAGGTAATTTGAGATGTTTTAAGAAGAATGAGATAAGCTAACACAAAGAACTTGAACATTGACAATAGACACACTAATCACTTACGATGCACGGAAGTCAACTCCAACAGGTCTGGGAAGTTGCAAGAAGCTCCGAGAATGTAAATCAGTCGCAAAAACTGTCTGTATTTATTACAGTCTTGTCAGTATTTTCAAATGGAAAATTAGATCTCAAGACAAGACATTCTACATATAAAACATCTCAAAATAAAACAAGGCATTTAACCATCACATGGTACACCAACCGCATCAGACAGAAACATGCAACTTGACATCATATTGAGGAGAAAGAACGTCTTTAATAAGAAATCAATTTCAATAAAACTTCTGGTGTAGATACTGTATTCTAGTCATGAAAGTGGTTGTAGCAATGGACCATTGCATTCCATAAAACGTGAACGAAATGTTGAAAACAAGGTCATACAACAATTACATCTTCATTCATGATATTATTATCTCCTACTCACAGAGACAAAGCATGAGAAGTTCACTATAGAGGGCAAAAGGAAAAGTCATCGAACTGTGGCAGTCCAGATGACATATGGAGAAGATTTTCTAAGTCCACAAAGAGTACATTGGTACTTTTCAGTCATAGCCTTTTGGTTGATCACTGTATCTCCAACCCCAACAATAGTAGTACATGTCAAATATTTAACACCAGATTTAAAATAGGTAAAACTTTTGGAAGGTCTTTTTAGTGTAAGCTCCTTGGAAACAAAAAAATGCATACACTAAACAAATCAAAGTATAGTGACTTGTTCAACATGCTTACACATCAGATAGAAACTAATGTTTGAAGGCAGCACTGGAGACAACCGTAGATGTTCAATGTTGGATCCATGCTATTGACGAGTTAAAATGGTAAGTTAGAGACAACTTAGTATTAATAATTTTAATAACACTTACAGAGAGATATTGAAACAGTCCATCTGATACTTGGGGTTTCAAATATACACCACCAGTTATGTAAGAACCCTGTTCCCAGATATGCACCATAACATCAGTGAGCCAGAAGATAACTCATGCTGGGAAAGAATAGATTTTCAACCAGAACTTTCAGGTATAGAAATGCTACCTGCTGAAGAAAAGCAGAATGCTGAGATCCTATTACACATGAATCAATGGGTACCTGCAATAAAAATGCATTGCATTTCTTAGAATAGAATCACAATATAACAATCTAAGTCCCGATCCCTAATTTTGAATATTCTACATTTATGAAGACAATGTGACAACTTTCTAATTAATCAAGAAGGAAAATTGAAGGAAAGAATTGTTAAATCCTATATACCATTGAACGTTGAGCTGAGAAAATTGAATTCATGACTGCAACATATCTACAAAAAAGAACATGTTTCAGCAGAGAACCTAACAATGAGAAGATTGTAGATGCTGTGAAGATCCAACATACTGTCCCGGCCCATCTGGAGATCCATGCAGACACAATATCTGCCATAATTTCGAGCACAATTTCTTAGCAAATATCAATATTCATATCCAACATAACAAAAAAGGAATCAAATTTTAAAGTACAAAACAAGAAAAGACACAATTTTTTCCTAACAACTACCTTACTGATAAATGATCAAATCAACAAACACAAAAATGATGTACTAATATCTGATAATATCACATTAAGAAATTGCCCATGAAATGGGACCGGAAACGGCAGCTAAAATGCAGGCATTTCATTGGGAATGGTAGTTTTTTCTTTTCTTGATAAGGATGGGGAATGGTAGTTTCACTATACCATTGGATAAAAATTGCAGTACAAATAAATCAGGGCACATTGAAATTTAATTGATGGTTTTGTTTAAGGTACATAAAACATAGAATAACTTAAAGTATTACCTCACCAAACCCCCATTAAGTTGGTTATGCACCTTTGGGGTTAAGAAACACTCTATCAGAAGTAACATGAAACATAAAAGGCCAAAGAAATCACTGGAAAAAACTAGAAGTTCTTTTTCCCCTTGGACGAGAGATATTTCCATGGATAAGGTATTTGGCATAATAACATGTTATGCTAATAAAAACTAAAGTTTACTATCCCAAATGGATCGACCAGGAAAATATCACATAAGCATAAAATCTACAAATGTAACTGGATAAACAAAATAATGCTAGTAGAAATTCTCATAACAAATTCCACCAATTTAAAATCCCAGAAGAACCCATTTTCAGTTTCTTCTAAAATAAGGAACTTACCCGAGGCTGTGGATGAAGAGGCCCTGAACGAAATACCCGTTGAATGTCTAACGGTTCACACAGGTCAAGAGAAACACTTCCTCTAAACAAACATGAATTCAAAGCTATGCACCATAACAGATAAAAACCAGTGGCAGACATAGCTAATAGCTACGGGTTAAACCAAACTCAGTATTTTCAAATACGGAACATGAATACATAAGTAAGAAAAACTAAAATCTAACAAAAAATTAGATTTTGTATATTGAATTTCAAAAGTCAGTAAATTCAGTGCTAAGAACTTCAAAGAATAAACCTAGCAAGTCCAAAACTTGGTTCCGCCTCTCGATAAAAATCAGTCAAATTGCATTTCAATGACAATAAAAATAACCAACAAACATGAACTTATTGAGGATACAGCACAAAGCCATAGAAAGTGATCCAGAAAGCAGCGAAAATCCAACTCCATCAACAGAGTCTTCTTGACTCAAGGACTCATCTTTATCCACAAAATCCTCCAGTTTCTCCAACAAACATTCAGCCCTTTGCATTGACGAGGTAGACGAATCAAATACATAATCACATGAATTGTACCCAGTTGCAATCACAACCACTTGATTCATCTGATTCAGTAAAAGTATCGAATTCAAGAAAGCAAGAACCTGCATTTTCCCCCATACATTCCAGCATCAAAATCCAATAAATGGAAAATACAAGACTATTCATTTAAAAAAAAAAAATTGGATTTTAGGGGTTTTTACGTGTGATATGAATTTAGGGAATGTGAAGGCAGTGTTCTTCATTGAGCTCCAGAAGTAGGGATTTGTATCAACCAGAACCATCAATAGGCTCACATCGTCTGAAAGTATTCAAAAGAGATTAATTTAACGCATTTTCCTCTTATTCCACTAACATGTACTTATTGCATACTTCAGCTACACAGACAGAGAAGGGGACAGACCTGCGTAAAGCTTTGATGAAACCGGAGTCATGGCCGCCGGTGGAATAAACCTGAATTCACCGGTCAGCGTAGAGAGTGTCGCCGATGCAATATACTGTCGGGCTTTGCCTTTTTAGTCCTCCGGCAGAAGGAAGTAAGAAGTATAATTTTGGTATAATTGATCAGTTAGTTATTAAATTTATTGTAATATAACATCAAACCATAACAATAAGACAGTTTGGCCGAGTGGTCTAAGGCGCCAGATTTAGGCTCTGGTCCGAAAGGGCGTGGGTTCAAATCCCACAGCTGTCAATTTTTTTTTCAGAAAACAAATTCCCTTTATTTTTAATTTTGCACTAACCCAAATTATTACTTATTATTTTTTAGGAAAATTAAATACACAACTTATTTTCCATATTCTCTAAAATTCTTACTATTTGAAAAAATTCCTACTCTTCTATTTTCAGATACATCACTTTACGCGATGTATCGGTTGGATACACCACTTTTACGTCATATATCAAGACGTGCGTGATGTATCAGGACGTTGGATAATGTATCTGAAATCGAGACGCAATGTATCAGGACTTGAGCGATGTATTCGAAACAGAGACGCGATGCATCGGGACGTTTTGGAATGTATTCGGATTCCACTAAATGTAAGGAATTTTTGTAATTTAGAAAATAAAAAGTATAGAATGTAATTAGCTTTTAACGTCACGAGATTTGCGTAAAATATAATTTTTTTTTAATTTTCCCCTAACCCAAACTAGAGTTTTTTCCTTTCTTAATTTTTTTTTTTTTTTAAAGACTATTTATGTTGATAACAAACGGGTGCTAGGTTAGCTATCTTTAAAATTGCAGAGGCATAAACCCAAGACTTCACACAAACACTCTGTTCAATCAAGAAAAACACAATACAATGGGTTCGAAACCTTGCTTCATTGATAAACCAGTAGTAAGTACAAACTTTTTTTTTTCGATTTCTTGTGCCAGATTATAGTGAATAAATTGTTTAATGCAGAAAAGATTGTATTTTTGGTTTGGATTAGGTTCCTGGTGATGTTGTTTTAGATCTTTCCAGCATGACTAACCAAACGATTAAACTGGGTGGCGGCCTCCAACAGGTTTTTCTTCTAATTTTCCTTTCAGAACTCTGATTTCTGTCTCATGGGTTTATAGATTTTTGCTCTTGTATATACAAATATTAGCTTAAAAAAAGGTTCTTTTTATGTTTTATACACTGTTCTTGCTTTTTTTCTTCTGGTAAGTGAGTTGGAATTTTGTTGTTCAGAGCACCAAGAAAGTTGCTAAAAACTATGTATATGTAGAAGGCTTTAATTCCTTCTCACATTCAGGGAATCCATCAATTCTCTCTCTGATTTTGGATTATTACAATTTTACTTGCTTGATACACCAAGAACTCAACATTTGAAGACACTTAGTTCTTGTTATTTTGAAAGAAAAAATATTCTTTTTCTTTCATTCTATATGTATCAAAAAGAGACCTAAGCTAATGTATTCAAAGCTAGCTTTTCTTGTACTTTGTCTGTATATGGTTGTTTTCCTCTGTGGATGGTAGTACTCTATTCAGCATTATACTTACTGTGGCTCAAAGTATAAGGAGGCAATGCAGCAAAGTTTATATTTTCTAACTGCCTTCAAGATAAATATATCTGATGTTCTATACATATTTTTCCCGTTTTGGCAGGACCATGACACTGTAACTGTCGTCAAAGCAGGTATTTTGAGATTTTCAAAGCCAAAGAAGTACTGGATTGAAAGCTCACACAAAAGAGTGAGTGCAGTGCTATCTTTCTAGAATTATCCAAGTATACACTTCTGCTGTTATTTTTAGTAGATTTTATTGGAAAAGTTCCAGGTTTGTTGCTTTCTACAGGTGGTTGGCCAATATCTTAATACGTTTAAAGTAACCTGAAACTATTTCTTTAACTACAGCATCTTCTCATGATTGAAACCGAGATAGACAGATAGTAAACTGCACTTTGGATTTTCTCACAGTGAAACTCTTAAGGGAATGTATATGAAGTTAAATAAAGCAGCTCATATTCACTGTTTAGGTTGAACTTTGAAAATTGATGTAACTCGTCAACTGTGAAATCATACTATAGTCTAAATAGCAGAGTTGCTAGAATATATAAGCCAATGTACGTTATGGTGGATCTGTAAAATTTATATGTCCTCAACTATTGCACAAGTAAGTTAATGCTACTATATTTGAGAGATAAAGGAAGATTATCCAATTCAGAATTGCAGGGGTCCTTTATATTTTTTCTTTTGCTCAGTAACTCGGCGAAAAACTTATAAAGGGAAAAAAGTATGAAATTACAAGGTTAAATGTATTGTGTTGAAATATGGACTGACAAGGGAGCTATAGTTCTACCTTATCAAACAGGAGCCATAGTACTAATGATTCCATCAGTGAATACTCAATTCCTAGATTTAACCATGCGATACAACTATTTTAGAAATAACCATGTTCGGTGAAAAAAATTAGGATGATCTCTTTTGGTCGAGTTGAAGTGTTGAACTTTTCTTTAAAGAATAATCAAATTGAACTTTCTTTGATTTGCTGATCCGCTGTAATTTCTTTACAGTATATACCTACCGTGGGGGATGCTGTCCTTGGAATTTTGGTGGACAAAAGAGCAGATGTAAGCATTCTTAAGTATTTCAAAACTGTTTCTTGTTCTTCTTATTATAAGCAATGCCACTGTTTATTGTGATAACCTCCTTATTTCGGTTTCTGGTGAATAGTTATGTTTACTTTGCTCCTAGCCGTTCCACTAATTCTACTTGCTGCAGCATGAACTCTGTAACAGTTACACTTCTAAGTGGTTGAATACGTTATGCATTTAAGAACTAAATTTTTTCAGTATCCCACTATCCTTTTCTTTTTAATGAGTTCAAAAGTCAAAGTCAAGATACCGATATTCCATTTTTGATATATAATAATCTTAACTTATTAATCTCATCATCTTTTGATGAGTTTCCTTTGATGCTGTCAAACTATCTACTTCTTCTATTTGCTTTATTCAATAATAGTATAATTGGTGCTTTAACTAGGAGTTTCCTGCTGCTCTGGATCTTTTGCTTTAGTGCGTCTTTCTGCTTCCTGTTTTTGATCAATCAGATCTGTGGTGCACTTATCTAAGACATAATGAGCATCCAATGCATAAATGTTGCTCCTAATATTTGAGGGGGTTTATGTGTGTTGTTGACTACTTGTTTCATTTGTTACAGTTTGGTTGAAGTCAACTGTAGGGTTTTAGGTTCTAAACCACCATGTCTCTGGTAAGGACATATCAGCTGAAGTTGTGTAAAAAGGGAAGGGTAGTGATCCAAGTCTGCTGGGAAAAAAGTTCTTTTTAGAGTATGTGTTGGTTATTGACCATATAGAATGACATTCATATTAATGTGGTGGTGAGTGGTGACTATATGTTGATCATTCACCATACAAAATTACATTCATTGAGGTAAAAAAATTCTCTCTGTTTCTAGTACTTATGATGAGAGATTTCCTGTGTTTGTCTATTTTCCTGTCATTTTCATGAACACATCAAGATTTGTCACAAATATAATGATGGTCCATGTAGCACGCATAAAATCTGAAAGTTCATTGAGTCTTATCTGAAACTGCAGCTTATGTCATTAAGATCTATGGTTTTTCCTTATGAACTTCAAATTCACTTTTGAGTTTTCTGGCAGAGCTTTTATGTGGACATAAAAGGGCCAATGGTGGCATTCTTGCCAGTGCTAGCATTTGAAGGAGGGACTAGGAGAAACATACCCAAATTTGAGGTTTAATCCTAAGTTCCATGATATTTGAGCTCATATTCTTTGTTCTTTTCTCATCTTATGTTTCATTATGATAGAAAATACTTGTGCTCGTACCAAAATGAAGATACTGTTTTGCAATTTTTATCTGGTTGCAAATATTTACTCTATGAATCTTGATCATTTGAAATTGAGTGACAGCTTTGTTATTTAACTCAAATGGAGATAGATGAATTGAAAGGCTCCTTGCAAATGGGGCAAACTCGACTCTCCTCTAATTGCAAAGTTGATGTGGCCTCTTCAATTACAAGATATCACATTAGTTCATTGATAGCAGTTTAATTTAACAACCCCCCCCCTTCTTTTTGTAAAATAAGATTCAGAATGTAAGGGGAGAAATTGTGATAAACACCTTTGAGAGCAGTACTTTCCTTCATGTGCAAGCAAATTCCTCAACTACTTGGCTCATAAATCAATGCTGTGCCTCTTAGAAACTGGCCTCAAATTGCAAGTTCATTAGGATAGATAGCTTTATGAGGTATTCACACCCACTATAGAGCTTTTCATGTTTCATAGGGGGTCAGGCAGAGTATTTGCTTGAAAATAGGGCAGCACCAATGAGCCATAGGATTCTTCTTAATCATTTTTTTGCTAATGCATCATGCTTATATCAAGGACTATTTTCTGATGACTTATCTTGCTATTTCAGGTAGGTACTCTAATTTATACTCGTATTGTCAAGGCTAACCCAGGAATAAACCCAGAGTTATCGTGCATGGATGGTTGGTGCTTTCCCTAAGTTGCAACAGAATTTCTTGAATTTCCTAATCTATCTGCTGTTACTCTTAATTTTAATATAATTATCTTATTCGATACAGCTTCTGGAAAAGCTGCCGAGTTTGGACCCCTTAAAGATGGCTATATGTTTGAATCATCAACTGGTTTGTCACGGATGTAAGATTCTATTTTGGCTTTAACTTGCAACAGTGAGATCTTTGGTTTAGATTTTACTGTAACCTTAACTTGCTCATCAGAAGAGAAACAAGAAAAAGGGTGAAGGTCTTGTTGCATGCTATTCCCTTAGCTGCATGTTCATCTTTTTGTATTTTTTCCTAGGCTGCTGAGCTCACCAACATGTCCAGTTCTTGAAGGTCTTGGAAAGAAGCTAGCTTTTGAGATAGCTGTTGGTTTAAACGGCCGTGTGTGGGTATATAAATCTGTTCATTCTTTATTTATTGTGGTTGGTCCGTCCATCTCTTTCCAAGTCTCAAATACTTTTGCCTCTAATCTCTATTCTCAAGTTAGATACTTGTTCTGCTACAATAGGTAAATGCTGAGCACAAATCGTCAATCATCCTTGCTGCGAATGCAATAATGAACTCTGAGTCCTTGACCCCAGTGCAACAAAAGATTATGGTGGAGAAGCTGCTTGACAGAGTAAATTGAACTGGATTTAGCATTTCGACCATATAGCCTCTAGCAGCCAAATGAAGTGATGGATAATGTGATTGTAACCAGACCGCCGAACATAAATGTGACATAAGTAAATTTAGCTTCTTCCTCGTGGACTTTTGGCCTGCGTCCTTCCAGTTCTTCGCTCATGAAACCGTCCTGCTTGTTTATGTGATTCTGGTGAGAGAATAGAGAAAGGATGTCACATTATTAGCAGAATTGATTTTTCCAAGAGGATTGTCTATGCAAACATTTTGTCCATGGTGTTGTATTTATTCTTCATATACCAATCTTCTGTCCATCCAACAGATTTGAATTTTTCAGAGGAACTGTCTCTTTTATTCCTTTTTTATTTTTGTGGTTTTTGTGATGGACCTTGACTCGTTTAACGAGGTACCTGTTACCTTTACCAGCTCAGAGAAAGGGCAGCAAGAAAATATTTGATGATTTCATATGAACTTTTAAATCTTTTTTGCATTTATATTTGATGATTTATACTTTAGGTTTCTGTAATATGCAAATCTTAATATTTTTTTTCTTTTAAATGATTAGTAAATTATGCTACATCGAACCACACAACTTTAGCTCTCAAAACTAAAGGGAACATACTACACTAAGCTTAAAGGGAACATACTACACTAAGCTTTTTCGTTGTGTACGATTCAAAGAAGGATCAAATAAATCTATTATATATAACCTAATTCTACTTTTAAGTAAAAATTTGAACTCATAATCTTCTAGCTACGTAATAATAACTTTGCTTACGTCTTAGACTTAAATAATTAAAAAGAAAAATGCAAAAAAGGAGCTTGACTCTTTGAGGGTCCTGTTATCTACAAAGGGTTTTTGTCTTGTTCTTATTTTTATCATCAATCAGCAATTTCGCACACAGAAAAGCTAGTAATCGTATTTGCTTCGAGATGAGCAAAATCCACTTGTGGGTTCTGACATCCTATCATCAATAATCAATTCGTCTTTAGGTAATTCGGTGCCTATTTCTATAAACAAAAAAAAACGTTTAGATTTTTTTTTTCCTTTTCGTCTCTAATCTTGGTATGTTCTTTTTCTTGTATTCTTCTTGAAATTCAGTTCAATAGGAGTTGGATAATATGGCGTCTCAATCAGATTCTCCACCCAACTCAGTAAACGAGAATACCCAGAATCCAGGTACCCTTTTCTTTGATGAAATTGTTGCTCTGCTACTGTTTAGTTGGTTCTTGAATATCAGGGAGAAATAGATCGTGATGTTTAGTTATTGCTGCTATTTTGTTATCTGAAAAGAAGTATTTTCCATAAAGATCGAATCTTTTTGTAGTTTATGATGTTTGTGCCTTTTTGTCTTTAACTGGAATAGGAGCATGTAATTGTGCTTCTTTTTTCTTTTATGGATGGTTGCTACTTTTGGTTTGTTAAGCAATAAAGTAGTACTAACTTGATATTATTACATCTAATGATCATTAGTTTAAAACTGGAGCTTGTATTGTTAGAAGCTGTATGATTTTGGTGTAGTGCAAATCTTTGAAATAATTAGGTCTTTTTCTGTGTTCTTGAACAGTTGCCTTAGCAACTAATGACAGATATTAGTCTAATTATCTCAAATAAATGGATTGATTTGATATCCAGTAACTGTATATAATGTGCATATTGATAGCTAGGTAATATTGTTTTCAGTATGAAGCTTCTGAGGATAGTAGGTTCATTAACTAGATAATTTTCTCTGTGAGGCTTCGCACAATCATAGAGTAGACTGCACCAGCAAACCCTCTCAACAAGAGCGACTACGTTGTATGAATACCCAAATAAATCTGCTGCCCAAGAATGAATGGATAGTAGGAGAACTTGGTGAAAAACAAAAAGTAGTTTTGCTTTTCATATCAAAATCAAGTTTTCTATGTTGTTTTGGTCAAATAATGAGGTTCTATATAGAAGAAGAGAATGCAATTTCCATGACCACTTTCAAATGAGTTTTTGTTAGCCTCAAGACTCTATGGCATTTTGAGCTACATGATGCTGATTAGCTCATTATCCAGCGCATAAACTATGTCAAGGAACAACTACTTCCATTATGCATATTAGATATACATAAGTAAGATTTTAGGTAATGTAAACCTTACCTTATCAAAAAAAAAAAAAAAACAGAAGAATATTTTAGATAATGTCTGTACACGGGGTCAAGCAAACAAACAGAGCTATTGGAACTCATAGGTTACTTTCAAGTTTCAATAATTTGGTTCCCTTGCATTTAAAGATAAACTGACTTTTGATTAAGGAGGTATCTGTATACTGAAATACCTAATTACTTGAGCTGCTAGCATGTAGTACGTAAATTGCTACAAAGCATGTCTATTTGAAATTAACATTTTCTTGTCAAATTCTCTTTTTCATTACACTTCAACATTTGGGGGGGGGGGTCATGGGGTTATATCTGCATTCAATCACTGAATGGAATGATGGACTTCTTAACAACAATTATCAATATGCATCATGAGAGTGCATATACGTTACGAATCAAAAGGAAGTGCATATATATTACCAAATTAAAAAGAAAGTGCATATATGTTACATACGAAGAGAAGTGATAAAAATTAGAATATGTGGAACTTCAAATGTGCTCTAAATTCGGCATGCATGATTCTTTGCTGGAGAAGCCTAGATCACTAGTTTCTTGTTCTATGAGAACTGCTTCCTGTGAATTTATGTCATGGTTGAGATCTAATAAGTGTCTTCCACTTTAGCTAATTGCATATGAGTTTATCTATGCAGCACTCGCATACTTTTCTCGATGAAGTCCATTGCTGAATTATATTTATAATGATGTGCTAATAATGCTGAGTTAAATAGAATTTCATGCTATATCGTAATCCAAACTTAAATTTCTAATTTGAAGCAACAGCTTCGCAACCAGCAGCTGAAGATCATCAAGGTCCCAAGCCTGAGGCTGCAAGTGGGAGCTCTCCGGCTTCTGTGTTTGTAAACTCGGAACCAATTCGGGAGGACCAAGTCCAGAATGCTATGAAATTTCTTTCACATCCGAAAGTTAGGGGATCTCCAGTCATGTATAGGCGTTCTTTTCTTGAGAGGAAGGGGCTTACAAAGGAGGAAATTGACGAGGCCTTTCGTCGAGTTCCTGTAGGCCACTTTTAGATTTTCTTACATTTGATATTGACTTAAATGTAACTGAAACATCTACATGAAATTTAAGATGTATATTGATTTTGTGCCTAAATTACAGGATCCTACCCCAACTGTTACTAGCACACAGCCGGTTGCTGCTAATGAAGGTAATTCATATTGTTCTCGAAATAAAATTAGTGTTTGGCCTTTTATTCCTTTTTTGAGATTGATACTGTTTGGAGCCTATACTTGTCATATTGTCCTTCTGATATTTTGATGACAGATGGGACACAGAAGCCTTCATCGACTAGTACACCACAGGCTGCTTTACAAAATCTGCAGCCTGCATCAGCTCCGAGCAATAGCATGACAAAAATGGGGTATCTCTCTCATTTCCATTGGACTCATGCAGTTATTGCTGTAGGTTTACTTGCTGCTTCAGGAGCTGGAACAGCTGTACTTTTCAAGGTATTGCATTGTAAAGAGCCTTCTATTTATCATGCCAATTGGTACCATGTTTGTACTTTTTCTTCTCTGTCTATTCCCCATTTCTTCAGTGTAGATTTCTTTTTCGTACGTGAGACATCTCAAACTTTTACTTGTGGTAGTTCAATTTATTAGTAGTTTGGTAAATTGGTTGTTTCTTATTGACCAAATCAAAGAAAAGAAAAGAAAAGAAAATAAAAAAAGCCTAATGATTTCATACAAAAGGTGGTATTCGATTAATGATGGGTATCTCATATGTGAGAAGCTTGCATGGCGATGGAAAATTTGACTACGCCTATATACTCTATATTCAGGTCATTTCATAAAAGCGTGTACCTTAAACTGAAGAATTATTTGAAGATTTTTAGTTAACCCTGTTCTGATTTTTGGTTTTCCTTCTTTCTTTATACTAAATATCCCTGTTACGAAGATTTTCTCCAGATTTATTTGGTCTCCTCCGATGCCTTATCTCATTAGATTCATCTCTAAAGTAGGATTCTGGTGCTTATGACAATCTATTGGAAACTTTTCTCATGGACTACTCACTATATTTATCACCCACTGTTAAGTGACACGTCCTTTTGCAGAAATCTATTATTCCCCGGTTGAAGTCTTGGATACGCAAGGTTGTAATGGATGAAGAAGATGAAAAAGGTATTGTCAAGGGAAAACCAAGTTTAGCAGAAGAAGCTGTTGTTGCTGCAAAAGCTGCTGCAGCTGCTGCTGCTGACGTTGCCCGAGCAAGCCAGGAGATGTTGGCATCAAAATCCGAAGGTTGGTTTATGTAAAATCTCATGTAGTAACAAGTTAAGAACTGGATCTGAAATAAAATAAACTGAAAAATTGTTCAGCACTGGTGACTTAAATCTTTCATCCTCTTTCCTCTCCAGTGCGTAATTTTTTTACCATCAATAATCATGTTGGTGATTTAACTGTGTTCCTCCACAGAGAAAAGGTATTTTGAGGAGCTGACAAGCCTGCTAAACTACCAAGTACGTGAGATGAAATCAATGACAAGTGCTATAGAGAAACTGGAAGGTGTGCCTCTCCATTCGCTCTTAAAGTAGAAATTCTCTACTTAATCAATAGATATTTTGCATATTGACCATATTTTGCTTTTAGGGGGGTCGTGTAATTTAAAAGGGATGTGTTATGAAACAATAGGGGGGTGGAGAGGAGGTAAACTTTAGCGACCTACTGAGAAGTAAACAATAACTTGAGTGTTCATAATTGAAAGAGCAATGGAGAAAGATAGAGATGATAAATTGTGCATAACCTTTGTAATTTTAGTTTGCTGATTCCTGCTTCAGCTGAGGTTGGATTACTTTTCGGCTCTGGATCTTTTTGGCTCAAGAACCTTGGTGTTCAAATGTCATTGTTTATATGAGGTTATTGTGGTGCTATACTGGTGAAAATATTTATAGTATATGTGATGATACTTATTACTTAGGTGGTTTCTGTAAAAGTTGTTAACTCTCAAGCCACAGAATGGAAACTTTTCAAAGAATCATTTGAAGCTTCCTTATGGAAAATCTGGCGGGTTTGTGACCATCTGCATACCAGGGTGGCTATTGACCTCTACATCTCCAAAAAATGCATTATAGCATGAATTTTTTAAGTTCTTTCCTTAAAAAACGTTTCAGTTGTTGGTCCCTGCAATTCTGGCTAAGTTCTTTCTCTCCACTCCATCAGCACTTCCTTTTACATATACGGTACTAGCTTCGTCCTCATTATAATGTTTTCATTGCCTTGGAATTCTAGCAATCATAAGGTAAATGTCAGGTTCTTTAGATTTTGTCATGTATAGCTTAAATCTCATATATCATGCACTCCCTGACCCTTAGGGTGGGTATCCCACCTCTAAAGGGGAAGGAAAAAAGGGACCCAAATCATCTTCAAACAGGAAGTGGTGCCTAATTTCAGTGCTCTGCTCATGCAGGGCAAAGTACTACCTCTGGAAGAATACCTGTTTCGGAATTAGATGATCCAAGAATTTCAGTTACTCAATCTAGGGTAAGCTGTGTAGCAACAAAAAAAGTCTGGAACTTGTAGTTGATATCTCTGTCGACTTTTAAGATTCAGTTTCTAATTTTCTTTTATGCTCCAGCAATCTTATGCTAATGGAAAAGTAAATGGTGATGCACATTCAGGTTCTAATTTCTGTTTCTAGCTGGATTTTTTTTCTCAAATCAGTTTTTATTGATTCATTAAATACTAATGCTGTGTGAGTGGAATATTTCATACAGTGAGATCTTTGTCACCACCTGCATCTGTTGAACCATCTGCTGCACCCCATCCAAAGTCTTATATGGAGGTGACTCTTATGCTCTCTGGTTGTTAGTGTATTTCCTAACTGTCAGCTCATCTGTTAGTAATTCATCCTATGTTCTTGATTACCGTTTGGTTTCCCAAAAAAAATAGTTCTGCTTGGATAGATCTGGATCAGTAGGTAATTGATGAAGGGAGTGTGTGGACGGGAGGGCGCCCAGACAGTATTTTAGCCAAACAGATTATCAAGGATCTCTTTCTCCCTGATCAACCCCTCATTATTATTATTTGTAGTTTCGTATGCTAAGATTCTTTAATAATGCGAAAGCGTTGGCTTCTCTTCTTCCAAGCTGGAAAGACCAACTTTATTTTGAAAGAGGCGCTATATGCGTATGGCAGTAAGCAGTCTCACAACTCATGAGATCTGACAGTATTATGACAGCATTTGGTAGTTGTGATAATTCCACCTTGTAATGTAGTGCATGCATCTATCTTGGAACAAATCAATGAGTAGCACCAGTTGAACTTTCTTTCTCTTCAATGAAGATGCTAGTAAAATTAGTCAGATGCTTGCTGGAAGATTTAGGGAAATTGGCTCTTCTAACTTCATTATCATTTTACAGATTATGGCTATGGTTCAAAGAGGAGAGAAGCCTTCCAACATCCGAGTAAGTCCATGGTTCTCACCAGTGGCATTCTTGTATCTTGAAAAATAAAGTTTTCTTCAATGTTTGTACATCCATCTTTTGATGCAGGATATAAATGATCAGCCACCAAATCCTAACCAGCCTGTACCTGATCGTGTTGCTGCAAAGCCTAAGGTTTGTCCTGTCCTTTTGTTTCTTCTACTAGCAATGTTGCAATTGGGTCAAATTTGAAGGTTGGATTGGGTCATTTTAAGAATTGTCTCTGCATGATTGACTTTTAAAAAGAACCATACATGGACATTCTGGCAGCTGGACATGAAAAATACGATTTACTAATCGAATCTATAATCCTATTCCAGTACTTCTTTTGATGAATTAATCACTGCAACTAGGATATTTCAGGAATATTGTATGGATTAAGTTCTATGAACACCTGTCACTTTGGTTTGGATACAAGAGTTATGGTTTACTAGATAGAACTTTCTATTCAATACATTCGGCTTTTTTCATGGATTGTCTGGAGGAAAGGTGGGGTTGGAGACAGGGCAATATGCAGTTCAATTGTAAGATTTGCTCGAAATGGCAATGATAACCATTTAATAATCTGTGCTTGTGAACAGCCTTGGGAAGTTGGCCAGAGTCAAAATAATTCCAATTTCCTTCAATCTCAAGGGAGCGGCGATGGCTTGAATTATGGTTACCAAGACAATCTGACGAATGGAGACAGTTCAGCACCTTGGTGGCAACGCAAGAATGCCAGGATAACTGAAATCGAAACTGAAGGTGAACAAAACTTTGGATCTCCAGCTGCACCAGTTCAGGAACGACCAATTCAGAGATCATGGGTTCCTCCCCAGCCTCCTCCAGTTGCAATGGCAGAAGCAGCTGCAGCCATCCGCCAACCTAAAAAGTCTGCATTTCAGAACGAACAATTGACTGATGATCAGTTGTTAGCTCGTACATCAGATGAGTTGCAGAGGGTTACAAGAATCTCCGAATCTGGTGGTACCCCTGAAGCTAATGGTTCGAGTTCTGGCCTACAGATGAGTGAGACAACACCAATTGGAGAAGGTGATCAAACTTTCAGCAGCTGAAAGATCATTTAATTTCCTTGATATAAAAGGCTGGGAATTCAGTATCGAGGTTCACCACGATCTTGCAGCTACATGTTCTTGATGAATCGAGCCTCATTTCGTGTTTACCCCTAAGTCAAATCTACAGTTACATTTATCAACTTTGTGGTATATGGGAAAAAGATCATCTAAATGTAGCAAAGCCATAATGTTTCTTGTTGGTGGTCTATTCATTATACACTCTAAACTGGCTGCAGAACTTAAGAATTGTGTTTATATAATTCTACAGTTTGAATAAAGGTTAGATTATGAGAATAACATAATTCGTGTTCAGTAATTTGGCGGATAGAAAAAGTGTTCCAATAAACCAAGGTATGGCCTAGTGGTCAATGGTCAGTGTAGTCGGTTGAGAACGTTCATTAGGTCTCAAGTTTAAATCCAGCAGAAACAAAAACATTTCATGATTTTTGTCTATCTGTCTTAGTTTTGGTGGACAGAGCTACCTGATACTGTTGTTGGTAGGTATTTTGTAGAATTAATTGAGGTGTACATAAGCTGGCCTGACCAGCATCGTTATAAAAAGAAGAAGTGCTCCAATAACATCAGTCATGGGGCCCTATCTTTTGGTGAAAGGCACATATCAATTGCTCAAAAGTAGATCAAACTTCAAAGTTATCTACAGGCAGCTCATAAGAATCTTATCCCTCTCATTATACTTTGTAGCTGGGAAGTTCACATGTTATATCAGTAAATAGAGCTTCTTCTTTTTTAACTTTCTTTCTCTTTATTGATTCTTACTTATAACTAAGAATAATAAAAAATGATCTGTTCTCTCTTGGTATTATTACTAATTCAGATCTGCAAACAAAGGCACAAAAAGCAAATAACAATATAAAAGAATAAGAAATGTGTACACATCAACTTGATTTTCCATTTTCATCTAGAATATATACATGAGGTCATTGAATATGTTGTTTTGCACAAACTTCATGATACTGACTAATTCTTAGAGACTCGATGATAAGGCCGAAAGTGGCTGGTAGGCATTATTTCTAGAGTAAATTTATCAAAATTATCTTGTACAAGTATATATTTTATTATTGTATTAAGGGAAAAAGGACAAATATACTCATGAACTATCGTAAATAGTATGCAGATATCCTCCGACATATTTTTGGGACCCGCATATTTCTAAACAAAAAAAATCTAACCAAATAAGCCACTTTTTCCACCTGAAAACTAACTAGAATGGACCCCATAACCTAAATAAAAGGTTTGATCCAATTATCCACCCATTAGTTAAGTAACTTTATTAGATAATTAAATAACTTTACATAGACAATTAAATGAGCATTTGAAAAATATAGAGCTATTTTGAGAAATTTCGTTAGGTTTCCAAGAAGTTGCTATTAGGATTTTAGCTTTTGCGTGATGAGTTGTGACTACTAGAAAAGATGTGATAATGGCCCCTAACAAAGTTGTTTCACATGTCCTTGCTGTCAGATTCCTTGTATTTTTCTTCATATATATACATATATATATTTATCGAGTATATGATCTTAAATAAGAGGTTTAAAGATAATAGATAGTTGAGTGTTGTCATGTGTATCTTTATATATATTAGTAGTCGTCAGAGGCGTATCTAGGATTTCGAAATGATGGGTGCACTATTACAAAAAGGTTGATCTAAGATATAAATTTGACCGATTCGATATTTAGGTTCTTATTATTAAAAACCGTTGAAATTTTAATATTATAGGTTCAAAATTAATTCTTTCATATATATATGAATTAATTAAATTGTCAAAAGTACTGCCAATAACCACTTAAAGAGGTGTTATCTAATTTTAGAAAGAAAATTAAAACAAGATAAATATAAAATTCAAATTTCTAACCTCAGGTAGAGAGGTGCACTCAGTCATCATCAAATCATATGATACTCAGAGTGTAGGTTCACACATCTGTTATTATCTATATTTCATGTTCTTCGAGTATCGTATTATTTTTTTCAATTTAAATCATAATAGTACTAGGTAAATAGGACAGATCTCTCTTAGAGTGTCGTATTTTCGTCACGTTGAAATATATATTTAACTACCAAAAGTATTTTCATTTTGTAAAAGTGACAAAAAGGAACCAACCATATAAGCAGCGACAGTTATAGTGTATACACATAATTTTGAGAGAAAATATTATGCAGACAATTTGTTAACTCAATTTATTTTTGATCTGTTCAAATTTAGTTCAACTGATCTATGTGACGCCTCTAGAATTATAATTAATTAAATCCAAATATTTAACAATCTTATTATTTATTGAAATATAGAAGACAAAATATATGTATGAAGTGATTACTTTGGATCTATTGGTTCAAAATTATGATAAAGAGTAGACACTAAACATGCACTTTGCACTTTTTTTTTACAAAAATATAGTGGAAGCTTTTGGCCATATGATTAGGACACTGATTAATGAATATAAAGTTTTTGGCACTATATATGCTTTTTATTTGCCCCCCATAAATATCAAAACTACCTGCTACAGTACCCTACTGGTTCGTACTAAAGTAGATACAGTTCCTTATTTTATTTTTATCATCGTAGTGTTCGAAATAGTTTTTTTTTTTTTGTACTATATCCATTGATTCCGCTAAATTAATTAAGATATATGGAAAGAATCATCTAGTCATCGCCAGCAAAGTGGATACAATTCTTATAGCTATTAGGCATTCATCAAATTTTTAGAGTCGAGATAAAATTTTAATTACAGATTCGATTGAATTTAATAATTTTGATAAAATATTTCTTTTAGTTGAATAGTTACTCCACGTTCCTATATATATAGATTTTCCTGAAATTCAAGCCTATAGAAATTTACCCCTAGGGCAAGTTGTAGTCAATAACCTAATTAATTAATTCGATAGATTTCCCTTTTGAAAAATGAATATACTATATTCTACTTCAACAGTATTTCTTTTTTCTTTTTGTTTCTAGAACTTCTCCTAAAGTCTTAATATTATATATATTATTATTATATGAAAAGGATATAAAGAGCTAATTAACCCTGAGAAGAAATTAAATCTTGATAGACTTTTGCAGTACTTCTAGAAACTTACTAATGGTAAACTTTTATGATGCTAATTAGAGAAATTAAATACATCAAGAAAAATCTTCCTCTTACTTGCAAGAAATCTTATATAAATATATGTTGTGATAAAATACTTAAATTAATAATTATTTCTTTAAAAAAATATGCAAAGTTTAAACTGAACAAATTAAAAATAAATAGAGACAATGATCAAGTGTTGATTAGATCATGAAATTAGCGAGTAAAAATTAGATCAAAATATGATTCATCCAATCTTTTCAAGTTTGAGCGGATCATGACCCACTTATTTATTGATCCAATCCAGTTCATGCATCTAGAACTAGACTAATATATAATTCAAATTGATGCATGAAGAATATTTTCAAAATACTTTTAAAAGATATCTATTTTATTTGATATGTTATAGATAGCCATAATAAAAGGAAAAATTATTAGGTACTTAAAAAGAGTGGGAAGAAAAAAACACAGTAAGATTTGCCTCGGCCCCATGAATAATAATTCAGTCTATTCATTATCTTACACTTGACTAATCAACAATAGGAAAAAAAGGACAAATATACCCTCAAACTATCGTAAATAGTATGTAGATACCCCGTTATATTTTTGGGACATTGGTGCCCTTGTCGTCAAAAAACTAGAGCATATATGCCCTTGACGGAAGACTAAATAAGGACACGTAGCACAATCTTATCCGTCGATCCGATATTTAATAAATGGCGGATCTGTGGATAAGATTATGACACGTGTATGTCCATTAGTATAAAGGGTATATATGCTCTAGTTTTTAGACGGCAGGGGCACCAATGTCCCAAAAGTATGACAGAGGTATCTGCATACCATTTACGATAGTTCATGGTATATTTATCCTTTTTCCATCAACAATTGTGGAGAATCACTTTATTATTAATTTCCTATTTTTGTACACAAGAATAATTAATTAATGTACTAATAAAACTTGTATAAGAAGAAATTGTCCGATTCTTGATAATATTAGAAAAATCTATACCCTCTAGAACGACAAGGAAATAAAACAATCAAAAAGTTTATTATTATGAACAAGTCTTCAAGAAATAAATAATTGAGAATTTAGGTAGAATTTGTCCACTTGAAGTATGTATTATAAGAATGGATAAGTCTTCATATAATTAGTAATTAGTTTGTGGTTAATCATGTCTATATATGTCTTGTTTTCTCTAAATGAATTATTATAACAATATGATCAAACTGTCATCATAAGCTATGATAAAAAAATCTTTGGTTTGAGTATAATTAAAAGGAGGAATCTCCTGATATATAGTCTAATCGGCGTGAATTTAAATTAATTGATTATTTGTAAGTATATGATAGAAGCAAATAAAGAATTTTAAATTAATGAATTCTAGATTACATTTTTTTTTATTTAGTAAGTTTATGAATATATTATTTATAAATATTAAGTAAATTTTATAATATTATATTATAAATACAGAATTTGAACAAAAATTAATTATAATTACACTAAGTCATACTTTCAAGTATAAATCCGCCTCTAATAGCGGATATGGAATGCAAATTTGGAATAGAAAAGGAAAGGAAAGTTTCCTGACCAAATGTTTTATTGGTTGGTGGACTTGCGGATAATGACTAATAATTTAAAATTATCCCTATTAACACTCGGTTAGGATGGTTGTTACGTATTATTTCATAATTTATCGTATTATATTAAATTATACTATATTCTGCTAATGAATATAGCTTTTGGATAGATTGTATCGTTCTCCATCATTACATAATATCATATATTTATAATTGGAATGATAAACCTACAAGAAAAGTAAGATACGAGGTAGAGCTACTATGAAATTGTGGGGTAGAGGATAAAATAAATAATAAGTAAAGACAAAATGATTAAAAAAAATATTAATGTAAAGACGCGGTCACACCATATTGGTCATTACATAAAATGAGTTTTTTCGTCGTTACCTAATAATAAATTTAAACGATATTATACAATAGAATTTAGATAACAATCAAAGCAAACATTGTATTTAAACTAACAATACAATGAGATACAATGGGTAACAACCATCCAAATAAGGTGCAAGTAGATAAAAAAAAATACTCATATATTAAATATTCCAATCGAGTACCTTTTTAACAGGTTAATTTGATGTCCTTATGTAATTAGTAACGACATCAAAAATTTTATTAAGAGAATCAAGATATAAATAAATAAATATATGAAGATTTCAAAGAAAGTTCAATATTCATTATATATATATATAATAAAAATAAAAATTAATCATATTTAAACGTGATATAATTTTCTACTGAAGAGCATTAAAATGAACCCCTTTTAACTCTACCTAGCTCCGCCGTCTATGTAACCCTTTTCAACATTCAGCTAACAATTGACAGTGCAAAATTCGTACATGCCAAACTTAACATCTCCAAATTAAAAACAACCCAAATTTTATGCTATTGCGTGCTGACGCTGCTTTTAGTTTAGATATTTGTGTTCAAGTCCCACTAAAAATTCTTTACTTTTTTAAGTATAGAACACAAGGAACATAATTTTTCTTGTAACTGAAATTTATAAACTAATTTTTACGAATAAAACGATGATCGATCAAAAGTAAAATATAATTCTTCTATACAATATGGCCAAGACTTTGGTGACTTTACTTTTAGTAGTGTCATTCTTGATTATTTCACAAAATACGGTGACAGGACGAATTTGTGATTGTGAGAGTAGTCAAGATTGTCATGACTTGGAATGTCAAGGTGCGCTCGGAACTTGTGTTGATGGATTTTGCGTATGTTTAGTACATTCCAATCATGAAGAAGGAAGAATGGAAGCATGCACAAATACATGTCTGAGTAGAGAAGATTGTACTGATTTTTTGAAATGTGAAAGTGGTTTACCAACTTGTGTTGATGGAAGCTGTGTATGTTTATGAATTATGAATGACTAATTACATCTTTAATTTCATTTAAGAAATTAAATGCAATTTTAAATTGTATTAATTGGGTTGCATCATGATATGAAAAAGAAAAAGAAAAAGATGCTAAATATATAGATAACCTCTTAAATTAATTTAGATATTTCATTCATAATCCATTTATATAGATATTATTTACACATGCTTAATCACCTATTAACTACATAACGAAGATTCCGTTCACTGTAATTAGCCTCAGAAATGCTGTAAATTCCGATTTAGCCCATTCACATTACCCAAAAAGCTTACCAAATCCTGCCTGTACGGTAAGTATGACTTCCGTTTATCTTTTCCGTTTATCGAGCAACGCAACGCCGGGAAATCTTCGACGGTGGGAACTTTGCCGGTGATTTTACCAGAGTCAGTCCTTGTAATCTCTGCTTTCTCTTCTTTTTTTTTGAACGGAGTTGTCAAAAACACGAAAGTTTCCTTACCATCACTGTTACTCCGGTGAATGAAGTCACGTAACTTCCACCGCTTAGAAGAAGAGCCAGTGGAGTTGCTCTTCTTACGCAATTCAGATGGAGACTCTTCCGCCGATTTCGGCCTCCACACGCAGTATGTTCCCGGAGCAATTCCTTCTAAATCGTCGGCTTCCGACGAGGAAGACGACGACGCAATTTCACGATTTTCGATAAAAAGCTTCCTTAACGAAACTCGATTTGACTTCGTCGGAGTTGAAGCTTTCTCCGAATTACATCCGGTATCGTTTAACGATAAATCTCTGTTGAAAATTGGACGGATCTGACCGTTGTAGAAGATTTCATCAGCAGAAATAGGAGAAAATTGATCAGATCCTGCCGTAACAAAAGCAAACTCAGAATCATCTTCATCATCATGTTTATGTACTTGATTTTCATGGCTCTCATTGTTGTCTTTATCATTGAAGGAAAATTCGGAGTCTATTTCATTTTCAGCTGTGAATTCTTCTACAACTCTAGCAGCAATTTCTGTGAGATTAGTACGAGCAAAACTCGGAGACTGAGAAAGTACTGAACTCGCTTGCATATTTCTGATATTGAAACACTTTTTCCCTCTGTTTTCTCTTCAAATAGATAGAGAGAATAAAAAGTGCTTTCATCTCTTATTATATATCATATATAGGCTAAGCCTGCTAACGAGGCGGAATCAGAATTAGAATTTTAAAAAAGTGACAAGTGATTGTTGTAATACAGACATATGAGAATCTTAATAGTTTAGTTGATTGGTCTTCATATTATCAATTAGGTTCAATTCTCCTCATTTTATTTTATTTTTTAAAATATGGACGTACGGAAATTTTTTAATGGTAATGCATGCACCAAATTTCATTAATATGAGAATAATTAAATGACAAATATTGCGTGTTTAAATGACACGTCCGACCAAAAAAAAAACATCCCTTATTTAGTAGCTAATTTTTCATTAATTAAGAAATTTAACATACAATACAACATGCAGACCAGACCGTAGTCAACACGTATATATATGATGTAGAAACTGTAGTAGATATGTATGTATATTGTATATACATAGTTCATATATATACCTAATACCTAACCATCATAGGTAGAAATTCTGATAAAATATAATTTCATATTTTTGATTATTTATAAGTTCAAAGCTAAAGCTACTACTTAGAATAAATAAATAATGTTTTATTAATTAAATTAAGTTAAATGTTTGACGTTTAAAACAAACGATCCTTTAACTTTACTGTCTAGTGTCTCTACAAAAACTCTAAAATTAATGAGAACTCCCATTTTCCATTGTGAGGTCCAAGCTATCAGGCCCTTTTAACTTTACTGCACTCAGACCACAAACAAGACTATTTAAAAGTAGAGGCGGTAATATCAAACTCAACCCGTTCAATCTGTTTAAGTTTGAGTGGGTTATTGATCGGCTTATTCATTAGCTCAACTCATTTTCAATCCATTAAAAATTGTGTTCATATGTAATTCGAATTGGCTCATGAGAAATCTGGTCGAAATTTTTTTTTATTTTTTTTTCAATTTGATATTTTATATATAGTCATTATAAAGAGAAAAAATAATTTTATTAGGTACTAGAATAGTTTTAAGAAAATAAATAAAACAATTAAGTTTAGTAAAAATTGTGTTGGGTCTTAACCCATTATATAATCCATTACCTCGCCTGTTTTGACCCCAGCACATTTGAGTTGGGTTGGGTCTTGATCTGATTGGTATCTTAACCCATTATGACCCTCCCCAATTTGACCCAACCTCTCAATTGCCACCCTTACTTAAGAGGTACACAAATAGTCCATCGGATTTGTTGTTTACATTTTCTAGCCGATATACGTAAATTAAACATGGTTACAAATATGGAAAAATAAATGCACAACTCATTTTACCATATTCTCTAAAAATTTCTACCATCTGAAAAAATTACAAAAATCTTTATTTTCCTCACTCTCAATCCTATTCTTTGATACATCACTCTTACGCGATGTATCGAAATAGGTGTGTCTAGCATCAACAAAGGTAATGTACCGGATGTTGAGCGATGTATTGGGATAGGTGTGTTTTTGTATCAACAAAGGTAATATATTAGGACGCAATGTATCGGGACGTTGATTGATGTATCCAAAATCCTTAAATTTTATGATATTTTTGTAATTTTAAAAAAAAAGTAAAAATATGATATAATTAACTTTTAACACTATAAGATTTGTGTAATTTTTTCTTATAATAAATATATATACATATATTATACATATGTCGGGTTTAAGTGGTTGGGGCAATGCTATTTAGGTTAACTCTTCTATTTATTTATTATTATTATTTTTTTAAAAAAACTTTTTGTAGTTTTTGCTGGCTATTATTTTGGCGGCGGCTAAACAAACAGTTTTAATTTTCCCAAAAATAAATGTGATCTTTATATTCATTTAATTAAGGGAAAATTAGCAAATTAGTCACATTCCCTAACATAATTATAAAAATATCTATACTTTAAAATAATTATTAAAAATATCAATACGTTAATATTTTACAAAATAAATTGTATGCTAATATAATTGATATTCTTTTCTTTTATTTCTCAAAACAAGCCCACATTTGACCATTTTTTTACTCCATATCCGGTAAAAAAAAAAAAAATACCTCTATTACCCACTTACCCCTCTTTCTAAGTTTTACTCCATATCGATCCTTTCTCTCTCTTCTCTTTTTCACCATTGTCCAAGAAAATCAACTCTTCTAATTTCCTACACTTTGTTCAGGAAATTTCACAATTAATTCAAAAGATTTTTCACCCATTAATAAAGGTAATTCGAAGTCAACAAGTATTTTGTGAGATTTCTTGTGATTTTATTTTCATATTCACCAAGTATTTTGTATTTCAATTTTTTCGTCTTTCAAATAGTATTGTTCGATTTTTTTGTGAATTTATTTTCATATTCACCAAGTATTTTGTGAGATTTCCCTCTTTTATGTATTTCAGATTTTTGTTTTTTAAACACTATTGTTCGATTTTTTTGTGATTTTATTTTTATATTTGAGATTTTAGTAGATTGTAGTAATCTAAATTAGCATTCATACATCATATATTGTTTGATTTTTTATACATTTGCTTATAGGATTACTAATGCACAAGTGAATACGGATTTGAATTTGGTGAAAAAAATCAGAATAAAGAAACATAGCAGACGAAGAAGAAGAAGAAGAAAGAGAGAGTCAGAGTAGAATTGTAAAATTGTATTCATACCAGAATTGTATTCATATTATTCATATTAATTTTTATTTGTCAATTGTTTTTTTTTCTTTTTACTCAACATTTGTATTTTTTTTAGAATATTGTATCAATCCTCAACAGATTGTATTATTTCCACCATGTATGCTATATTTTTTCCAGAATCTTGTATCCTTTCATAAATCATATTCATATGTAATGATTAGAATATATTAGGATACAATCAGTAATATTTTTGTAATACAAATAAAAATAAAATATATTTGGCAGTCATATAATACAATTTTGATCACCTAGATACAATTTGTAGTTTTCACTATGAAAGTAAAATACCAAATTTAATTTGAATGGTAAAGTGAGCACATAAAATGTAAAAATTATTGGTATACAATTACGATGAAAACATAATAAAAAGAAAGTTGATCCAATCGAATGAGAAAGGGGATTTCTTTGAAATTGAAACGGATGAGAATTTTAAGTGATATGTTCCTTTTTTTTTTAAATATTATCTCCCTTAATTTTCTCTTTCTGTTATTAAATAATTGTATTCTTGCAAATTAAACAAATAAAAAATACATAAATCAGATATATAACAAATTAAAATATTGACATTTTAAATAAATATTAAAAGTGTAGCTAAGAAGTCCTATTAAATGTCAAAATATTGACATTTTGAAAATTTTCCCAATTAATTGCTAACAGAGTTTGAGAAATTTCTTGGTTTTGGGTCTGTTACTAAAGAAGTATGGACCAAAGCTTTAATTCTAGCAATTGATTTATTTTTAGGAAATATTACTATAATATACAACTTAAGTTTTTAATTAACCGTATATACATATACTTATATTTAATTACACATATAGTTTTTAAAATTACGAACTTAACAAATTAATTAATTTTCCAATTTAAGTTAATTATTCAGTTTCCGAATTTTCTCTCTCCCTCCTTATAGGAATTCGTGCCTAAATTTATGGATGTTTTTTAATTCCACACGTTACTTCCTTTAATAATTTTTTTATTATTATTATGTGATGCAATCTAGATAAGGTAAAAGTAAAAACTTTTAGTCTTTCCATCATTATTTCTTAATTTTACAAGTTACTGATATTTAATATAATATTTATTTTTATTTTATTCCTTATATGATACAATCTAGGTAAGGTAAAAAGAAAATACTTTTACTCTTTCCAATATTATTTCTTCCCTAGTTAGTCACGCTTTCTAGAATTCTTACTTCTCTCTTCTTCCTTCTTTTGTTCTGTTTCTCCATTGTTGCGTTTCTTCTGTTTCTCCATTGTTGCGTTTTATAATTCTTGCACCATTGACCGGAGTTTCTTCTTTGTTTATTATATTGTTTTAGATGGATAGGACACCGCGAAAAAGCCCATGGCTAAACAAACCAGTTGTTGTCATTGATAGCCCCCAATCATATGTTCTAGACCTTCGTTTGAGTTGAACGCGTTCACTCAAACTCCGATCAAAAAAGGCGAAAGAGATGATAATAAAATAGGTAAAGAAAAAAATGAATTTATTGTCATCAATTCCTCATCAACCAACAAGATTCAGCACAAATCTCGTTCGATTCTCAATCAAAGCAAGAAGGGTAAAGAAAAGGCGAATGAAGCTTCTATTTATGAAAACTATCAACATGATAGTGATTTTGAAGATGAAATCCCAATTTCCAAAAGATTAAGATTAAATACAGATTCTAAAGCATCAGAAAAATCGCGTAAAAATGTAATTATTTAACTCTGATTAAGATTAAATATAGATCTCATAGCTCTATCAACACATGTTACACATAAGGGACATTTTCAAAAGAAATCAGAATTGAATCTCTTTTGATCTAAATAAACTTGAACACCCATATATCTTCATTGGTGGAGATGGACCACTCACAACGTATTTGATAACTAAATGAAATATGGTCGTGTCCACACCCAATTGGAAAGATATAGTATTAATCAAGCCTTCGTATTTGGTGTTTGCATCATACATCACTCCTTCAATATCGTAATCCACGTAATTACCTGTATAAAATTACAAATTATCAATCAACTTCATAACTTAGCAGAATGCATTTCATACATAAATTAAATTACACAGTTTATAATAATGGTCACTTAACTTTTTATATATATATATATATGTTGGTATTAATTATTGGTAGTTAGTATGGTAATTGATGGTATGCAAACGGGTGTTATTTTTAAGTAGTTGTCAGACCAACATTTTCACCAAAAACAAAACTACATAATACCTTTGAGATTGCTTATAATGTTTATAAAATCATAATTCACACTATCAATTTCACCACACAAATTAGCCAACTCAATATTTATTTAAACATGTTATATATATCAAATCAGGCAAATTAATACACTACAAATTCATTTTCACCAAATCACGTACCACAATTGGTAACTATCACTTACCAAATGACTTATTAAATCATATACCAAAACATAATTTACACTATCAACTACACTAAAGTATGCAACTCAATATTTCTTTAAACATGTTATATATATCAATTCAGGCAAATTAATACACCAATTTGATGTACGATAATATTTACAACAACACTTACCAAATCAGACACCAAAAAACTTTCAAAATCACACACCAAAAAACTTACCAAATCAGACACCACAATTTCACTTACCAAATAACTTACCATTTCACTTACCAAATCACTCACCAAAACATTATTCATAATATCAATTACACCGAATAATTTACACCAAATCACATACCACAATTTCATTGTATTTATTCACCCCAAGAAAAACTACATAATAAACTTGATATGAAATTTGGTTTTTATACAAAAATATATTACACAAGATCAATTAAACGAAATCATCTACACCATCTTTAAGCATTATTACCAACATATAATTCATTAATTTTGTTAGCTATAATATGTACAAAAATATTATTTTGAACTTGATTTTTACACAGGGTCAAAAAATTACTAATTACACCAAAGCACATACCATAAGTATTTGAGAATTAAGGTATAAACTTCGTTATCACACCAATCAGACAAATAAATTCACCAACACATGTACCAGAATATTAATTGAACTTGATATTTTGTATAAGGTCTTAAAAAATATCAATAACAAAATATCATACACCAAAACAAATTATTTATTTATGTTCTTTATATAAGGCATGTACCATACCAATTACATCTGATCACATACCAAAGAAATTTTTCAAATTAGATACACCAATACATGTACCAGAATTTTAACTTGAAGTTGGTCTTTGTATAAGGTCTAAATATTAACAATAACACCATATTAATTTTTGTTGTTAATATAACATATGCAGCATACCGATTAAACCGTTTTGATGCCAGCATGCATACTTAAGTTGTATTGTTTTATACGCACAGTAACCAAAAGTTGATTTTCTATACCACTAAAAACCTAATAATATAACAAAAATCTAATATTATACCAAAGATGATTACTAATATTTAATGTTTATTCAACAATAAAATCCATCCAATCGATGCACCATGCTTTTAACGAAATCATATGAATTTTATATTACACCACAACAACGTACAATATAAACAAACGACTAATTATCAAAAACATTAAACACAGATGGTGAGAAAAATCAAATATATCAACAACGTAAAAAAACACCAATTCAATCATTTTTATTCACATACCTGATGAGTCCCATCGCCCGTTGTGTTGTATTAGAATTGAAAAATTGTTGGTATCCATTTTCAATAGTCGATCAGAATAGTCAGGGAGTTTTATTTTTGTTAGAAACCTCTCTTCATGGGAGTGAATATTTAACAAATTTGAGTAAATCAGGAAAGGTAAAATAATTAGAGAAAATTAAGGGATATGTGATAATGTGGCTGACTTGTTCTACGTTTCTTTTTTAAAAAAAATAAAAAATTCTAATTCTACGTTTCTTTTTTTAAAAAAAAAATATTTCTAATTTTGTAAAAAAACTATTGCTATATAAGTGGAAAAAAAAAGTATTGTTATATAATAGTAATTAAGGTACTTAAGTTGTATACTTAAATTTTTTGCTTTTTTTTTAAAAGAAAAGAGAAAAAAGACCAAAGCTTTAATGGATCACTTAAGAGTTGAGGCCCAAATACTCTATCCTGGAGGCCCTAAATAACTCAAATGAACTATTTGAGTAAAGGCTAACAAGTGAACCATGATCAATATGTTGATTTCAAGATCTTACAAATGTGCCAAGTGTTAATCGATAGTAGTAGTATTAAAATAAAATTAACCCCTCCCTACGAGCTTCCATCATTTTTTGCTCACTTGGTGAGTGTTGCTTACCATCCGACCAACTTTTCCTTATATGCTCTTCTTGTATTTTAACTATATATATATATACTTGTCAAAATACTACTTGATGGTGAGAACGTATTAATTTTAAAATATCGCTTACATGTAAAGCATTAAAGCCAACATATACGATATTTATGCATATGTTAAGACTGGCTGATAGAATATCGACACTACAGGCAGTGGCGGATTAAAGGGGTTTGAAACTGTTGGGCTACAACAGCCTATTGTATTAAGGATGTCCAAAATATGTTGTTTAATCACTTCGTCTGTCATTTTACTTGTATATACAATATATTTTTTTGTGACGATTGAACACCCTGACATGCACGTGGCTCCGCCCCTGACTATAGGTTAATCAAATATAATATTTTTTTATTCAAAGTTATAAGATTAGAAATTTCATAAATAACTATAGTTTGGAGCATAATTATTATTATTAGTACCTATAGTTTGTCTAATTACTAGTCAAAGCAACTATGTTTGAGAATTATCTATCACTCAAATTCGTTGTACATTCTCTCAATGTATATATTTATTTGTTTGCTATCTGTTCACGTATCAACACATACAATTTCATTGAATACATCTTATTTATTTGCTCAATCTAAATGTGTCAACCTATTCAATTTCATTAGATACTATATCACACTTTCTTTTATTTTGACTGTATTTTAACGAATGTATATGATGTATGTGCATAACAACAATAATATGTCTGGTATAATATTAGAATGACAAAAGAGTATAGCTAGCTAGCCAAATGCTGGAAAGTTAAAATTGAGAGTATGAACACACAATTATAAGGGCAAAACAGTAGTCAACACAATCTTATTTATGTGTAAGCTATTGTAAGGTCATCAAACACTCAAAATTCAAATAAAATAAAAACGAAGGACACATGCATGCATGTTGATAGATAATTAATGTCCAAAAGAATAGAGCCAAATATGTAGACTATTAGGAAATTCCCAAATGCGACAGCATGATGGACGCACGGTCGGCTTGTCACATTTCATGAATGGACCCATATTGTTGGCTGTCTCATTTTTATTTTATTTTATAAATATTTAATCATACTATCAACATTTTATTTATTTGAAAAAGAAATAAAAAATTTACTAATATGTAATTTTCTTTTTAAAAATTTATTTGATTTAAAGATAGTTTTTGAAACGTTGCAAAAAAAAAAAAATCATACTTTTCAAATTTCATATCCTAAGTCATATAATTTGAAACAGATAAAGTATTAGATAGCTGGATAGAACAAATTCACAACCCCGTGTGCAATGAAAGATCGTGCCACTGACTAGTTGAAGATTTTGTCTATTTGAACAATATTAGTAATTAGTCATCAACGCATGCGCCTCCATATATATCCCTAATCTCCTAGTTTATAAATTTTGGACACACACGTATGTATATATATATAGTTATTTGGAAGTATAAAATTCAGTGCTATATATAACAGTGGATGATTTGATTTTATGTTCAGACTTCTTTGTTACTTTGGTTAATATTATTTTCCAATTCATACTAGTCCCTTAGTCCATCAATCAAAATCACTTTGTCGCAAAGAAAGAATTTAGGAGGTTGTTGTTTCCTGTTTTAGTAATAATCTGACATATATTGCAAATCGATTTTTATTAGACGTGTTAAGTTATATTCATAGAAGTATTAATAATTCTAAATACACAATCCGAAGTGTCTTTAGTACTCTCAATAATCACTTAATAATACGATTAAATGTATATATTCTCACTTTATAATTTTGTCATATGGTTAAATTGATCAGTATTTTGATATTTTTTTCTATTTTAATTTATGTGATGTGTTTTTTATCCTCTCTATCCCAATTTATATATATATATATATATGATATTGTTCTATCTCTAATGAGATGATTCATCATCACAAGTTTATTTAAGATCACAACTCACAAATACGTACTCAAGAGTCTTTATAATATAATCTCTTTCTTAAACAAAGCACCGTATCGATATAATTAAAATGCATCATGTAAATTGATACGAAATCGCGTAAGTATTTGTCCTACTCCTACTTTGTAAAAAACCTGATCTGTATCAAAATATTCGTGGAATAAGAATAATATAATTAAACTTTTGTTGGCAAAGGAATATTATAATATGGTCCCAAAAAAAACCAGGTCCATTCTTTTTAGATTCGACGAGCCAACACACAAGTTCAAAATTTTAAAGATATCAAACATAAATTACACGTAGCAGTAGTAATATTAATGATAAAAGTATTTCACATGCATGCATATATTATATGGTCCAATAATATAATTTCCATGCAAACAATGCAAGCTGCTGATAATATATTCTCTTACTTTTTCTTTCATTCTCTTTATATTATATGTTGCATACCTTACAACGACAATCTTGCATGAGAAGAAAGGCAGTTCAAATCATTTCATTTTAAAGTTTCACCACATCTATATATTATCTACAACTTTTGGGACATATATCTATTTGGAGGGTACTTCAGGTTAAAATATAAGTACGTTATGATAATATGGATTTCTCATCATATGATCACTCGATTAATATGGAGTAGTTATTCGCTCAGATTTTTTAATTTATTAGGAGTATTTCAATTAATTGAATAACCATCTTAGGAATCAACTCATGAGCTATGCATTACACTATGAAAGGATTAGTAGTACACAACCACCAGTGGGGTTGAGAGACGTAAAGAGTTTATTCAAATCTCATTCGTTAATTTTTTTTTTTAAAATTACGTGTTTCATTAAGTATATGTTCTTGGGATATAAAGTTTGAATATCAAGATTACCAGTATTATATCGAGAAAAGGGTTCGAAATATATTCGAATTGACCGAAATTATTGTAACAATTTCAAACTTTGGGCAGGACCTATTACCCCATGTACTATTTAAGATATATAGGTGCCCACGTGGACATCATAAAATATTGCATCATTATAAATAGTAACTTGTCTAGCTAGACACTTATATATCTTTAAAATACACTATTAAATAGTGCAGGGGTAATAGGTCCTGCCCAATGTTTGGGATTTTTACAGCAATTTCGGTCAAAATTCGGATATATTTCAGACTTTTTTTCCAACTAATATTGGTAAACTCCTTATAGTAATTTGAAGGTAAATTATATTACTGTTGTCAAGGGAATAAGAAGCATCAAGAATCAAGATTCATGTAATATACTTGCACTTTCAAATATTAATTCATGAAAAAGTTTGTCTATTTTCCAATCCAATTCCTTAATTAATTTGTTGTAAAGAAAGGAATTAATGAATATTGAGGACGCCAAAAAGTATTCTTCCTAATTTAAAAAGAAATAAAGAATATTTATTTACACTTCTTAAATGTCATCTGCGACATTTTGATTAAATTGAATTTGAGATTCTACATGTCATGGGTTCTTAAATGAGAGTTTGAAATCTAAAATATATATTTAACTTTATTCATATAGTAAAATCTCGACATACATATATTAAAACATATACTCCCTAACTCAGTCTCGACTCGCTTTCTTTTTTAGTTAATTTTACAAAGAATGACACATTTCTATATTTAACAACAATTTAACTTTAAAATGTTCGTTTTGCTCTTACATATGATTTATAATCTTATGAACACAAATTTCAAATATATTTTTTAATTTTTTAAACTCTGTATCAAGTTATCAGATAGAGGGATTACTATTTTTGTTTTGAGCATCTTCATGATGATCATGTGATTTGTACTTTCAACTTTTGTTAAATATATTCTAGGAGTATCTCACACGTTATTTAAAAGATAGCAAAAACTTTTAGTATTTCGTTTCTTTTTTTACCATGGTCCTCTTCTTATTAGAACTTTAGCGGATTTTACGATCGATGCTTGATTTTCTTTTGCTTTTTTCCCCCTCCTCGATTTTCAAACACAAATTGATCGTAAAAGTTGTGAATTTTCTCTTTCTTATTTACAAAGAAAAAAAAAAGTGACAAAGTAATGATGAAATTGGTCCTAATAACATGTGATGAAGAGATGTGTTTTTTTTTTTCAAGTTGAGAAAGATGATTGTTCTCTCTTTTTGTCATTTGTCTAAAGAAAGTAACATGGAAAATATGTTTTTTTTTCAAGCTTGGGTAATAGTATAAGATTAATTGGAAAAGATGAACTAATTATTGCTATAGCTTTTCAAGTCACTTTCCTATACCAATTTTAGGGTTCTAAAATCGTGAAAGGCTTAGGGAACCATTTATTTATGTATCTTTTTGAAAAGCACGAAGGATATGATATAATATCATTATCACTATATTACTTTCCATTTGTTTTTTTGAAAACACTAGTAATTACATTCTTTCTAGCCGCGCGCTAAATTTCATGTGTGGATTATTGAGTATAACGAGGTACAGATGGATGTGCGCGCGGGCATATATACTAGGAGAGCTAGGGTTAGAAAATGAAGATATACGACACAAAGTTGGTGAAAGAAAATAAAAAAAACAAGTCTGAGATGATTTGAACATGTGAAAAAGTACACATAGACACTAGTAGAGAATTTGGGGTCGAGTTATACGTACTTAAGTTTAATATCTGATTAATTTGCATAAAAAGGGATACTTTTGTGATGTTATTTACATATTAATGATCCCCCCAGCGTTGATATTTGTGTAAAAATGATCTTTTTTAAGTTTAATGTAATTTTTTGGGATTAATACCCTTCAATTGAGCGGCAAATAGAGTAAAGTGATGTTTGCAACTTTATCATGTAAATCATGATAAATCGATATGATCAACTGCATGCTATACCTAGCTATCCTATTAGATTATTCACAATTCATATCAAATATAGTCGATTTCATTAATACGTTGAAGAAACAAGAAATAGATTTCAAAATTGTGGTATATATATAATCATAATATACAATACGACATTATGTTATATTCAACCTAGTTATCCGATAAGATAAATTCATATCAAATCATCGTAATATGATCTCAATATTACAAACAATGAAGCAAGTGATATATGCTATCACATTGATCGAGTATTGTGATTCTCTTATATGATCTTGGACAATTAATTCAACGTCGCTACCAACTCTAAAGAGACCTCATGGTCATGAGACAGGACACGTCATAGGAGAGAATATATACCTTGCTTGTAAGAGTCGTACTATCTATTGGGCCCCCAATTCTAACCCGGGTCCACAATTTAGAGTGTCGTTTCGGTTTTGAAGCCCAATTTGGGCCCATTAGCCTTTACTCTTTATCGAGGACCCAAATATTCTCAATATAACTGTCACCGTCTGATGTATCCCACCAAACCACAAATTCAAAGTTGACAAAATCACAGCCGTCCAAATCTCCTTTATTGATGATATACAGTCAAGCTTAACCCAATGTGGGCCCTATTCAATCAAAAGACAGTGGGCCGACAGTAGCTAGGCCCACATAAGTTGTCTTTGTCCCCACAACATAAGGCCTTTTTCTTCCTTCATATTCACGTTCTTAGCTCAAGTTTTTTCATTCTCACTATCCCTTTTTGATATACATATATTATATATAGTTGTAACAAAGAAACTTTGTTTTGAAAATATTTTAGTTACATATTGTTGAAAGTTTGTTCCTTTTTGTTAATCAAGTTGATAAGAGTGTAGTAATGGGGATTACTTCTTTGCAAGTTTGCATGGATTCATCCAACTGGCTACAGGTTTGTGTGTTACTAAATTCAATACATTTTCACGTTCCTTTATGGCATTCACATTTTGATAATTGAAGTTTCGTTACGAATAGATACTTTTTCAGTAGTATACATGATTAAATAGATATTTTAGCATTCATTTCTAGCTATTGTTGCACCTTCTAATCAACCTACACAATATTTCCTAGAAAAATGTGGATCAATGCCTTAAAAAAAATAGTGCATATTTAAAGGATACGTGATATGAATGCTATAACATTTTTTGAGAGTCCAGAATAACATAGTTCTTTTTTCTTTCCATATTGTTCGGATGCTTCAAAATCTGTTTTTGACTGGCCATAACCATCTAAAGTTAGTCCTACGTCTCAATTTATCTGATGTTATTTGACTTAATATGAAATTTAAGGGAAAAAAAAAAAGACAGACTTTTGAAACTTGACGGTTTAAGACAAGTTATAAATGTTCGTGTAGCTATAAATTATTTTATTAAGGGTTAAATTAAATAAACATTTTAAAGTTAAATTGTTAGTACTAAATATAAAAAATATGTCTTTTTATTTATGGAGCGACTAAAAGAGAAAAGTATGTCACTTAATTTGAGACAAAAAAGTAAAGTAAGTTTGAAATATCCGACACAAATACATTACTAACATTTTTTTAGAGTCCGATCAATATTTTATTTTTTAAAACTTTTACCTATGTGTTTCTATTGTCAGGACACAATTCCCGAGGAAAATGAGTTTGATTCATCTTCATCTCCATCAGGTGGTGACATTTTCACGTGTTCAAGGCCATTAATGGAAAGAAAACTAAGACCACAACATGACAACCCTATTAATTGTCCTCGTTGTGACTCAACACACACTAAATTTTGTTACTACAACAATTACAGCCTTTCTCAACCAAGGTATTTCTGTAAATCTTGTAGAAGGTACTGGACTAAAGGGGGAACTCTAAGGAATATTCCTGTTGGTGGTGGATGTAGGAAGAACAAAAAAGTCTCTTCCAAGAATTCAAAGTTGTCTAATGACAATATTACCCCTCATGTTGAATCATCTAATAATTACCCTGAAATGTCATTTTCCCACTTTGGTAATTTTATGGGAAATAATAATATGAATCATAATTTCATGCATCATGCACCTATTGATTTTATGGATAGCAAGTATCAAGCTTTGGTGGGGACTACTAGTACAAGAAATCAAGATTTTCTTGAGAATGTCAATGTTGGTAGTACTGCTCTGATCAACGGTTATGGTGAGATGGATAATTCGGGAATTGGACCACATTATAATAATAATGGAGGGTTTTGCTCAAGTGCATTTGGGTTGCCTAATTTGAATGGAAATATAATTAATTATGAGGGACAAAATATAACAATGGATGTTAAGCCTAATCCAAAGATTTTGTCACTTGAATGGCATGATCAAGGTTACTTGAATGGAGGACTAGGAACTTGGAGTGGATTGATGAATAATGGTTATGGATCATCAGCGACGACGAATTCATTAGTATGAGAATGCTTATAGTCTAGTGATATCGATGGATATATAGGTGTTTGGTTCAATTATCGTCATAGCATTAAGCTAAGTTACTTTCACTTTAGTAACTACTTAATTTCAATTTATGTTTGTTAATCTCATGTTGTAATCATGGGTGGTTGAGATTATCTCAGGTATAATTATTAGTCCTGAATTATCACTTATGTACTGATCAATATTCCTTTTTTGTGAAGGATTTTGCTTACTTAAAGTAATTAGGATGTTAAGTGTGAATGTGATATTTGTCGAAGCTGTTCAAATTCGACCATGACTTACTCTTAAATATTCACAAGTTTTTGGTTATTCACATTTGTAATGTTGCAAATCTTGGTCAGCTAGTGTTGAGATATTCAAAGTTGTAGGCTTGTTGGATTTGATCAGATATCGAGGAAGATATTGTTTACCACTATTTTCTTCGTCCTAATTTGTGTTACATGACATCGATAAATCTTCATTCTTTTTATGCAGATTAAAAGAAAAAATATATCGTATCACATGAATTACTTGGATATGATAGGGGAGAATGTAGTAGCAATTATTTTAGCATCATATTTATCTTTATGTGTCGACGTCTTTTTGTTTGGTTTGGATTTGGAACTTTGGAGTTTGGAGTAGTACTTATATGACAGTAAAAGAGAGAAAATAATCACTTTTCAGTTCATTACGTAATTAAAAAGAGTCAATATCGTCATAGAATCTTAAACTTCATGGTAAAATTTTGGTGACAAATGACAATATTAGTTTTGTAGGTGAAATTTCAGAAAAGCGCCATCTAAAATATTCAAGCGCCGGAGTAAATAATACGAGAAAAATAATTTAGGAGAGATGATAAATCTCTTGCAGTTTAGACTTTAGATATGTATTGACAATTTCATTAGATATTATATAATCAGAATGTCCGAGCCAGCTTTTGCAAATCTTAATTAATTTTATTAGATACTTATCATCTACCACCCACAAATCACAATAGATATCAGATAACTTTGTTCATCAAAATTAGGATGGATGAAAAAAATTACCTAGTGTCTACTAATTTCACGGAATACATATCACCACCAATAAGTACGAAATAACTCTGACCATCACAATTAGGACACATGAAAGATCACGTAGGGTTTTTTATCTCCACTAAGATTCAATTTCACTATAATTTAGATATATTATTTTTTTGATTTCCCACCCGATATCTGGTATCCACACTAAATCTGAATTAATGCCAGAAAGTCTCACATTGGGAGTAAAGCACTCCCTATCCCACATTGGGGGTGAAACACTCCCTAATAAAGACGACTCCGTACCCAAAAAGACTCAAACCCGAAACCTAACCTTAGCTTGGGAGGTATATGAAGGAAGGAATCAGTGGATTCAGGAATGAAAGCTCGAAGACAAAGAGAACCGGGCTTTTCCAAAGAATTACTACAGCTCTCCCACTCCCTTTGATTTTTCTCTATGGGCAGATGACATAGGGATCATAAAAGACGACTGATCACTTGAGTCGGTAAAGCGCTCCCCGACTATAATTTAGATTTGCTTCTATGTCTAATCCCAAATTTAAAACTCTATGACAGTTATTTTCGAAAACAAAACCTATAGAATCACTATAGTCGGGCAATTTTCAAAGTATACTTTGCGTTAAAAGTGTCACAGAAAAAACTAGTAAAGATAAATTTGAAGATTGAAACCTACTTCTATATTTCCAAGGTCTGTTAGTTTAATTTTCATTCATAACCAAAAGAACGTTAATGTAGTACTTTTCTATCCAGGACTACAAATAGGTCACAAACAGAGGCACAAATAATACACCACAATTTTATACCCGTCGTAAAATTCAATGATGAAACGCAACAATTTTATCGACTTAAATTTGCTTCCTGCATCACATGGAGGGATCATTTCTTACAGGCAAGTAAAATTTTGTACTTGTACATATAACTACATACCATTAAGACGCATCGAAAAACATGAAGGCACATGCTTTTCATGATCTTCAACGAATGCAACAACAATGCTTCAATTTGAACACTATCGAAAATGGTATTCGGAGGATCCCAAGAGAAGCAATAGAGCGAAAGAAAATATAATGAGTCGAAGAGACAGATACCCATAATTGTATGAGCATATGTTCACTGTTACACGGACCGCCATCTATAGTACGGCAAATGCCCACGTTGGTTGCCCTACCTAATTTGGCAGGTGTGAGCATCACACAGTCGGTTTTAAACCGAAAAAAGGGTAAGTTGCAACCAACGTAAGAAAAATATAATATGGTGAACCCTCAAACCATTGAATTTGATGGGACAAAACCTGCATAGAGCAAAACGGATATTGACGATTCATATAATCGACTACCATCTTTTTGACTTAAGATGAAGTTGATTATACTTGATAAACCTTTCTAATCCATACAGACAGAAAGAAAATTAGGCACTGAGGTTGTCCAACATCCATTAAATAAAGAAGGCAACACAGCTCAGTAACACACAGAGCAGTAGCCCAGGAGAGAACAGATCCAGCAGTTCTACTGAAAATAAACAGCTAGCGAGGCGAGATAAAACATAGGATTCTCAACAACAGTCACTAGCGTCGCATAAATATCCTAATTAATTAGATTCACAGTTTCAATGTCAACTAAGAAACTAATTTATTATCAACTACGACGAAGAAGAACCAACCATGGTGCTTACCTTTTCCAAGAAGCCTTTCACCTCGCTTTCCAACTTGGCTTTTATCTCGGGGGAAATATTATCACCAGCCTTCTCAAGCATTGTTGTCATTGACTCCAGATTCTGTTTTATGACGACCAGATCAGGTCCCTCACCATTTGAAGGTACTGCTCCAGAAAGTACAGCAGGGGGCTGAAGTGCATCCGCGGGCAGAGAAGGATGTGACGTCTGTGTGTTGTTGGAAGTTGAAACATGACGGAGACGATAACTGACAAGGGAAGGTCCAAACGGGTTTCTGCTTTGTAAACTCTGCAAGGCTTCCATAGCATCACTATCCTTTGCAAAGACAACCTGGGCAGTAGAATCATTTAGGTACAAAGTTTTGGATTCCTCTAACGGACCAAAACTGGCAAAAGTAGCAGTGATATACTCTTTAGAAGGCACTGGTGAACCCGGTGTAAAGTATAGCAGAAGAGTGTTGTGATCTCCATTAGGATTGGGTATCCCAATGGCAGCAGATTTAGTAGCTCTTCTCCTTTTTTGCTTGGGTTTAGCTTGACCTGAGACAGAACTCATTTCTGTGACCTCCTTTCCCTTCAAATTCGGATCGGTGACCTGTCCATTCAAATCTGGTAGGGCTGAAGAATTATTCTGAATATTTAATGCTTTCTCCTTCCTTTTCCTTTTCTTGCCTTCTGCTTTTGCAGACGAAACCAGACCGGTGATTTGTGAAATATTTGGTAATGAGCTACCTGCAGCATGAATTTCATTGGCATTTGGTTGTCCAGCTAAAAGTTCAGCATTCGGGAGGGAAGAGGCCCCCTGTACCCCCAACATGTTATCTGGTTGAGGACCACCTTCCAAGGGTAACGAGCCGGTGACTTCCACACTTTTCAGCATTGGAATGAACTGGGTGTTGCCTTTGCTCACATCTGGCAGATTCTCAGAAACTAACTCTTCCTTCTTCCTCCTCCTCCTCTTAGGTTCAAGTTTACCTTGAGTAGGAGCAGGACCTATAACCTGCATATTTTCAACTGACAAGCCCGCGCTGTTTCCATTCAAGTCTGGTAGTCCACCTAATACCCCAATCTCATTATGAACCACAGCTGCAATTGTCGCCTTCTTTCTCTGTCTGTGAACTACTCCTTTTTTGAGTGTATCAGGTCCTGTCTGTACAGAATCAATAAGGGGAGAGCCATTCATACTGGTACCATCTGCAGTCATCCTAGGTAAGTTGGTTTTAGAGTTAAACTTGGGACCAGTTGCATTTATTCCATCACTTTTCTTTCTACCTCTCTTCTTGGGGAGAACATTGGGAGGAGGCTGTCCTTCTACTTGCAGATCATATCCTCCTGAGGCCAAAATATTATCAGACTGAAAAGTTTCCTGACACCCTAAAGTAGCTTCCTTGTATTTATCCATCTGAACTTCAGGATCTCTGAATGCTCTAAAACTCAAGTAAAAATCCCGGATTGGAATGGAACACGTGCTTTGAATAGGAAAGAAGCAATCAAGAGCTGTCTGATGGAGTTCTTGGAGCATTTCTGCCGAAGAGGCAGCACCGAAATCTGCATTATTGCAACTATCATTGTCATTAACAGATTTCCTCGATTTCCTTAGTGAGGTCTTGTTACTGCTGTTACCAATTGGAGTGGAGACCATAGATGGATTGGAGGAGCTCTTTACTCCACCAGGAGTAACTTCCTCACAATCTTCAGTTTCATCTTCTCCCTGGCCAAGTGAATTCTTACGGGAGGCCCAACTGTTTACATAAGGATATGACAGGTACTTGCTCTTCTTCCGTTCTCGCGACTCAAAACCTTTTTCAGATTTTCCTCCGGCATTTTCATTCGCAATCTGTGAACGGGATATCATGCTCCTCATTCCTCTAGGAGACTCCAATGAGCCAGACAGCTCCATCTCGGTCATTTTACAATCATCAGAACCACTTCTACAGCTCTTAAGGACACTATCACCACTAGACAGCTTGTCCAGATCGTCATCCTTGCTTGCTGATATCAGATTATTTGTTGGCCTGAGTTTGTACAAAGGCAATTGCTTATGGCCTATTGAACTGTAAAAGGCCGATAGGCAATTCTCAGCAACTGTGAACTCAATATTACTTGGGCTACGAAGACCCAAAGCACGTGATTTGATGAATTTGAGAAAGTTTGAAGGCTCAAATTGAGATGCCGAAAAAATACTACCCCCATTCTCATCTTCCTTTGAAGGAAAATTTTGAGCAGCAACTTGATTTTCTTTTGAAAAACAAGAACAGGTCATCTCCTGTTTCACGCGCCTACCATACTCTCCCAAAGCCTTCTCTATTGCACCATAAAAGCTTCTAGACTTATTCTGGCGAGACATCAGCTCAAAATACTCTATAAAGGGCTTTAACTGGAATGGCCGGCACCAAACAGAACTAGTGTTACCAAAATGCTTAACAAAGAAACCATCCATTTGATTACACTTCCCAGCATCTTTCGATGTGTGCGGATCACAAATCATTCCCGGCCACCACAAGTCGGTCTTCAGTTTTACCCATACTAAGTCACCCACAGCAAAATTGTGTTCTTGATTATCACTGACATTACCTTCTGCTTCATTCCCATTGACACCCATAGGGTTGTCAGTTTCCATGTAAAATGTGCAATCTGGACCAAATACATCCACTGTCAGAGAAATACCATCTCCAGAAACTTCTATCTTTGTAGGAGAATCATTTACGTGCACCTTTGACGTGTCCATATCTTCCACAGCATCAGCCACACCAATTTTCTCAACCCCATTATCAAGAGACTCATTAAATTCAGCACCCGATTCTTGAGTTTCATGTTTCAAAGTCCCTCCTTCCATCAGACCATCAAGTGTAACATCCTCGTTCTCCAGGCCAAGTGCCTCTAAATCAATAGTATCATCCACATCTCCAAACTTGTTCTCGATCTCAACTCCCTCAAGATCATTATAATCATCCACATTTGCAAGCTTATTCTCACTCTCAACTGTCCCCTGCCCGTCCACTAGCTTCTGCTCAGTATCAACACCCTCCAAACCATTATTACCATCCACATTTGCTAACTTCTCCTCACTCTTAACTCCTTCTGAATTAATGTTATCATATCCATCCACTAACCTCTCCTCACTCTTAACCTCTGAATCAATGTTATCATATCCATACACTAACTTCTGCTCAAACCCCACTCCCATTAACTCTAACTCAGTTCCATCAACCACATTTGCTATATTCTTGTGCACATTAGCATTTCCAACACCTGATGGAACCTCTGTGACTGTGACCAATTCAGAAACAGCATCACTCTCACTTAAGCTAGATACAACAGAAACCTTTTCTAGGGTTTTACCATCTGGGGTTTGGCTTAAAACTGGTTTATAATCCACAGAACCCTCCACTAGGGTTTCTGAAATCTTCTGTGTTTCCATTACTAACAAAAACCTTAAGTCTCAACTTTTCCACAAATCAAAAGCTACCCCTCAGTTCATCTCTGGATTAAAATTAAAAAACAAAACAGAAATAAGCATACAACCAACAAAAATCAAGAACAGAATTCAAAAAAAAACTCTTAAACAAAACTAAAGATATGAACTATACTGTAAACAAACAAAGATACACATCAAGAATGACAAATTAACAAAACCATTAAACAGAACTTAGAAAAAAAAGGGTTAAAGAGATCTGATCAGAACAAATCAAGTAAAAAGATAAAAAGGGTATGTGATTTTCACCTTCTTTCTCTGTTCTTCTTCTGCCACAGCAATCAAAAGGGATGTTTTTTCTTGTTTTGTGGTATATCAAAATGGTTTGTTTTTTGGGTTAAATCTTGCAGATTTCAGTGTGTTTTTGTGTTCTATGTGAGTCGGTGTTACAGCTCTACTTTAGCCTAACAAATGAGTAACTCTTCACCAAAGTGACACTTCTTGAATTGGGACAATTTTGTTCATTTTGGAATTGGATTCCTTCTCTTAAGCCTTAGATATTTTTACACTCTCCTAGTACTCTTAAGGCTCGTTTGGTTTTTATGCATTATACATGTATAAATTAGTCATAGGTTTTATTTTATGTGATGTTTTTTTTATCTTACTACATGACTTTTGTCCTTTTTAATCTATGAAATATTATTGTTTTGTAATTATAATAGTAATAATACGACTTGTTTTAAATCAGAAGCTTAAATTCAGTGATCAGTCAAGTATTTTTACGTAAATGAAATAGAAGCTTAAACTCTGTGATCAGTCAAATATTTTTACGTAAATAAAATAGCAGTGCATGATAATCCCACGTATCAGTATTATTTGTGTTTTAAAGTTTTTTCGGCACGTTATATATTTTGAAAAAGATTCAACTTACTAAAAGGATTAATATTTGAGATTCGAAGTAGTATGGATTATATATCTCGGAGTATTTATTCTTATTTTGTCGTTTTCGTATAATGAATATGGAAAATCTTATCGTTTTTGAGTGAAGTAGTAAATTTAATGTTTTAATTATTCAAAATTATAACTTTGGGCTTTTAACCAAGACTTAACACGTGAATGTTGACCTTTTTTTTTAGTAGCGATAAAATCAAGTGTACGAATACAAATTAAAATAAGAAAATGAAGAGAGGGAGGAGGCCCTCCTCCGGAAACAAAGATAACTAACTATGTGGTGGGGGGAAGTAAATATTAAACACTACCCTACGTCAATTAATATTAGGAAAGACGCGATAACGATAATTAATCCATCTCATTCTTCGTTTCATTTTAGTTGGCTCATATTATCAACTTACTACTTTTTTTAAGAAAATATCGATGAAACGTTTAATAATTACTAAATCAATCTTATTATTTTTTTTGGAAATCTATACTAAATCAACCTTATTAAATCAACGTTTATTAGTACTTTAGCAGCATTGGAAAATAATAATAATTTTTTCTTAATTTGTTAAAATAGACAAGTAAAAACGATTTATTTTTAATATAAGGATCCAGTAAAATAAAATGGAAAAAATAGTGTATTAATGCCAATGTTGGTGGATGATAATGGAATTAATGTGGATAATCCTTTATTTTACAAAAGAGATCCTCTTTGGGTCATTTTGATTGGAGCTATTAAATTAATCTGCCAACTGTACTAATTTTTTTATTGGGGGGTGGGGGGTGGTGGACCAGCCCTAAGTCTTATATAAGAAAAAAGAAAAAGTTTACATTTTGACAAGAAAGTTATCTAGTTCAAAAATGGAAAATGTATTAATGGAGTACTAGGTACACCATGATTTTTAAAAAAATAAAAAATTACTATAAATATCTTTCAATTACTTTTATTGAGCACCTTTTTATTTTCGATGTCATCTATTACTTCCTCAATTCAAATTATTTATCGCGTAAAAAACTATGAGAAATAATTTGATATAGAGTGATACAATGATAATAAAACCAAAAACATATGAATGGATCAACACTTGACAAGCTCTCGAGACAATAACAAACAACCTAAAATGGATGGATTATTACAGTTACAGACAAGATCAATCGAGTAATCTTAATATGTTTAGCTAAACGGCTAAAATAATTCACCACCTAGTCGTAATAGTTTGTAATTATTATATGTGTATACTCAATATAGAATAAGTGTATACACTGATTATACATTGTACTATCTAGAAATTATAATCAGAAAAAATTAAATTATTTATTGTTAACTTTGTTGCTTTGTTGTGTAAATAAAAAGAAAAAAGGAAACGATCTTTTGCGGTCATTTACAAATTGATAAAAGAAAATATTATTTTTAAATCTCTTATATGTTAAAATAAAGATCTCGTATATATAAAATAAAGAGTTCTCGTAAAACCAAATATAACTAAAAACAAATTTATAAGGAGCCATAAAAACAATTTGGAAAAATCACGCGAAATGGCAAACATCTAGAGTTTATTATGTAATATAGCTATAGTTTCGATTAATTTTTATTATGTGGCTATAGTTTCACGAATTTTTGCTATTCGATTTCCTAATTGTATAAATTCAGAAGTTGTATAATTCGGTTGCTAATTGTATAAATTCAGAATTAGTATAATTCGGTTTCTGATTGTATAAATCCAGAATTTGTATAATTCGGTTCCTGATTGTATAAATTCAAAATTTATATAACTCGGTCCTTGATTGTATAAATCCGGAATTTGTATGATTCAATTCCTGATTGTATAAATCCAAAATTTATATATGCTTATCCTAGATTATTTGTATACGATTTATGAAAAAATCATAATAAATTACCATGTTTGTATCTTGGCAAGCGAAATATACAAATAGAATTCTGAAAAATTCGTAAATATATAAATACAAAATTTGTATATACTTACCTTGTTTGTATATCCGCAGGCGAAATATTCAAACTGCAGCCTCCATTTGTATATACTTGCTTTGTTTGTGTATTTGCAAACGAAATATACAATCGGACAATCGAAATATATAAACAACAGTCTCCATAGAAAACAGAACTATAAATATATAGCGCAATTATCAAAATTATAGTTATAGAGCCTTTTATGGGAAACTTACATAAATATACTATATAAAAAAAATATTTACCATGTATAGAAATAACATTTATTTTTCACTTGATCACTTTTAATACATTTATAATACAGTTTTAATACATACTACAAAGAACAATTTATTATTCACATATAATACAAGTTTTATTGATGGATAATATATTTAATACACTTATAATACAATGTGTCAATTTCTTACCAAACAAGCATAATATATTTAAAAAAACAATTATAATACATATATATTGCATACATAATTCACTTTTAATACATATGACAGATTTAACATAGTATTACTATGTATTGCTATGAATAATAATAAAAAAAAAAAATTGCTAAAATCATTAATTATTTATTAAAAGGTACCCATCCAAGTAATTTTTTCGCCTTTTATTATGTCTATTAGTTTTGTTATTTCTAAAATTTTCTCAATCAAATTTCCATAAGGACTGGAGATATTTTTCGTTTAGTAATAAAGCCTTTTAAGCCCATCATTAGCTAAAATAGATGGTGGGCCTTGGTCCCAGTAGAGGAACCATACTTACTAGGCCCAGTCTTCTTCTTCTAACTTAGCAAGAACGCTTTTCAAAATTTATTAGCTTGCAACGCCTTACTCGTGTTGGTTAATCAAGAGGGTTGTCGTCACTCATTTCACTATGCGTATAAAATATAGACACTATAAAATGAAAGAAAAAGCTATATGTAAAAAATATTTACTCCTCAATTATAGAACTCTATAGTCTACACAAGTCAACAAAACATCTTTCAAAAAATATTTTCATTCATCGCGATCACAACTAAAGTTAAAGAATAAAAAAAAAGAGGGGCATTCCGAGAATCGAACTCGGGACCTCTCGCACCCAAAGCGAGAATCATACCACTAGACCAAATGCCCTGCTCTATTACTGCACTCTTCTTTATTCTATAAAACACAACATTTGAATAGACTTTTAAACAAATTTGATGATTAGTGAGTGAAAATTTGAGGAACTGTCCATGCCTAAATTTGGTTTTGAGCCGAGGATTTATCGAAAACAATTTTGTAATGAACTCAAATCTAATGTAATAGTAACCAACTTCTCAACTACATTAATAAGACTTAAAGTTCAATTACAATTCTCCAAAAGTAAATGTAACAACTAAAATGGTCAAAGCCCCAAACAAACATAAAGAAAAATATCGAAAGTAAGACTATGGATTGATAGACGGAAGAAGGGAGATGAGGAGAACCAGACTTTCACAAAACAATAAGCATAACCTCTCTTTCTAACTTCTCTTCCTTTTAAACTCGTTGCTACTTGGGCTTGGATCCCAAATCAACCCTTTGTGAAGGTCTTTTGGTCTTATTACTTTTTCTTGGCCAATAACCTGATTCCATAACGTAAATTCATGTCGGGCTAGGGTTGATTCATAACAAATTTCCTTACCATCACAAGATAACGTAAAATTTGCATACACAATACACTCCTCAGACCTCGTTCGTAATATTATACTGAATTTGTTATAAGTGATTGTTACTTGTAAAAGATTGCAAAATCTACAGTAATTTATTGGACTTGACAAGTAAAGCTTTAGGACGAAGCCCAATACTAACTTCAATTTGGGCCAAAATTTGCATTTCGTAAGTAGCGGCCTTTTTAAAGTGACTACTTGGTATTCTCTTTGTTCATTTTTACTTGTCGACTTTGTACCCCAATAAATAAAGTATATGTTTTGTTATATACTTTTATTTATTAAGGGCGAAATATATATTTTTCTCTTGATATATTAATGTGAACAAGTAGAAGTTAAGATTATTTTTAATATAATGGACAAATAAAAATAAACCGCAAGAGATTTTTTTGTTTTAATTATCATTTCCCTTCTCATTTTCCAATATTCAATCACCTTGAAAATAATCGAATCATAAACATGTGATTAGACATTGGTAATTTTAATGAGAACTAAATGATTGGACTTGAATTATGATTAGATCCACTATATTAAAACTAATTTTCAATTTTAAAGATGAAAAACTATTTTTTTTGTTAACTCTTAATATTAACAACTTATTTCAAATTGTTTTCAAATTAATTAATGATAATACATCAATTAATATGAATATCATGATAAAGTATATTATTTTTTAAAGAATATGCAAAATTCATTGTGGATAAGTAAAACAAACGGGGAAATACTTCAAAAGAAAATTAATCAAATAGGTTCAAAGATAAGAAAAATGAAAAGATGTTAGTGGAAACAATAATGTATAGAGTCTTCCCCTATATAAATGACAATTTAGCAGCTAGTAGACTACATTTATTTTCAACTTTAATTTGCTGTAAAAGAAGAAACAAATAGAAAAAGTTTTCTCAATGTGATGAACATTTTTTTTCTAATTTGGAAATGTTCTTCAATCTACATTGCATTATTGAGGTTTATTGGATTAGACCAACTTTATATTATTTTACAAGTGGAGTATTTTTTTTTTATTTCCTAAATTATATAGTTGTTGATTAAAAAAAAAGGCATGCATATGCGTTGCATGTATTCAAAAAAGTTGTGTAAATTAATAATCATGCAAGTGAAATTATGTTTGCCAATGACTGGAAAGAATGAATTTTTGTTGTCTTCAATGCAACGTTCTTTTTTCTCAATCAAATCAACTCTTCTTTTTGCTCCTATTATTTTCGTCTTATCTTTTAGCTTATGTGGGGGCATTCGATAGTCTGATAAAAATGATAACTAATATATACATGTTAAATTAAAAGAGTAAATGAAATAGGTTGCGCTAAAATCATCCCAAGCATTATTGAATTAGTTATTAAGCTATTTCTTTGAAAAACTCCTATTAAAATAAGATATTCCTTGATAAACTCATATAATTGACCTAAATGGAAGAGAAGAAAATAGTATAGAGATTCGACATGATGCTTACTGAACTTTGGAGATGAGGACGATAAGTGCTTTTGAGAAGATTAAGATGTATCACATAATTAAAATTAATCAAATATGAGGTTTTTTTTCATCTCAAAAATTGATGAACCCTAAACTTAAAACTTTAGGTCCACAAAACTTTGGTTATGTTCAACTAATTTGTGCTACAACAAAAAATTGAACTCATACAATTAGTATCAATTATACGAGGCACAAAATAAAAAATTTCAATTTACTCTATTTTTTTATAAATAAAAAATATAAGTAGGATTTTGCAAGTTGCAAACAAAATGCAAGTAGAGGGTGATAACACACGTCATTTCATCTTATTGTTTATCTATTAGTCCCTCCGTCCACTATTGTTTGTCAGAATCATATCATGCATAACCATTAAGAAAAGTTTAATATAAGGTGCAATTTGACTAATATAACATTACTATCAATCATTACTAAAATGGTTTGTACTTTTTGAAAACGGTAAAAACAACTTTTTTTCACATTAAAGTAGTTTTGTAACTTTAAAATGACCAGTACTTTTTAAAACCAGGAATAATTATTAAGGACAGAATTGGAAAAAAATGACTAATTGTTTCTTGATTGTCCAATCAACCATACTACTTTATCAGGAAAGTTTAGGATAAACTTGTCTTGTTTCTAATTATGTTTTTTTGGTTTTTATTCTATATTAGATATATATTTATTTAGAGTCTAATTAATTTAATTCTTGTTCTTCAATATTTTCTTCTTCTATCATGGAGTTAGTTTGTCTTTAAAGTTTTGAGAATATATAGTGAATTTCTCAAAACTCTAATATAGATGGAAGTATATACTTACCAATTATTGTCACAACCTTTGTAAAAATTATAGATCAACTCTGGAAAGGAAAAGGTACAGTTAATAATTATTTTTATATAATCAAACAAACATTTAATTCAAGTGACTACCAACTTATTATGCAAAAGAAAAGCTCTGCTGTTTAGTTACAACAAATTAAAGTTATTCCTTTCGTGTCAATTTATTTGTCTCTTTTTTTTAGTCTATTACAAATACATGACATGTTTAACATCATTAAATTAGGAATCGGAGTATAGTTTATCATATATGAGTGTTTGACATATTTTTAGATTACGGAATTTAAAATTATTTTTTACTTTCTTAATTTTCGTGTCAGCTCTTAATTTGCACGTGTAACTTTTACTTTCTTTTCGTCCGTACAGCCATGGTGTTTGCTATGGGAGAAAGTAAACTTGTCCTTTGGTGCTTCAAATAGCTTATTTATGTTTCTTTTCATTTAATAACTGCTGAGATAAGTTCTTTTTAAACGAAAACGAAAATAATTTAATGTTTTTTTAAAAAAAAATTAAAAAAAAAAATTGTGTTCTTAAAGAGAAAAACATGTGGGGACCTTAGTGCTTAATTTATTTTTTTTAAAGTAAAAAGGAAACTTCTAATTGATTTATTTAAATTATAACAAGAGAGGCATCTTTGTATAGTAATCATATTTATGAATTTAGTTTCTATATAAAGATAATATATATTACTACCTCCGTCCACTTTTAATTGTCATAATTTTTTTTTTAGAGTCAAACGATAATAACTTTGACTAACATTTTACGATGTATTTTTTCATCATTTTGATATGCAAAAATTTGGAATTTATAGTACTTTTCATATAATTTTTGAATATCTAATTTTTTTGTTTAAAACATCAAATTAATGTAATCTTATTTAACTTTGAAAATAAGTCAAATTGACTTTCGAAAAGCGCAACTTGACAATTAAAAGTGGACCGAGGGAATAGTAAGATTTAACTCATGGTAAAAATCGCAACGTTATAAAAAAGGTGTAACTCATTGTAAAAGTCGTAACGTTAACCCATCGAAAAAGTCACAACTCATTCAATATTCTTTTTTATGTCCACATGTTTGCTTTAAAAAGGAAGTAAGGCCACCCTTACTTGTTTTGGAGTTTTCGCCCTTTGCTTCCGGCGAAGGTAAATAGTCAAAAAAGTTGGGTCTTATTAATCTACAATAATCGATAAGAAAATCACTGCCGCTGTCAGCTACAGACCCAGAGTAGGACCTAAACAATGAACTCTTCTCTTTGAGGTATGGATAACGAGGCCACCTTCACAACCTTCTCCCTTCTGTCCCTATGTTGGAAAGTCTTAGCCCTTAAAATGCGTTGCGAAGAGAGATCGAAGGGTCGACGCCCGCCTCCCCCCAAACTGTACTTGCAAGTAATCCCTATTTCTTTCTTTTCGTTTATCATAATAGCAACGAATACGGCCTCAGAGGAGAGGGGAGGCAACTTGGAATTCTCGGATGATCAGCCACACTGGGACTGAGACACGGGCTTTGCTTCCTTTGCGCTCACCAATGAGCAGTGAAAGTCCCGAAACTTGTTAATTGACTTTAAGGGCGTGGTGGCCTAACCATCGAGGTGAAGTCGGGACCTAAACGATCGTTCTTTATTACTTCTTCATTTCATGTTCTAACTCCCGGTAATAGAATGGGAGACCAAATATACTATTCAAATTATATTATTTTTCTTGATATCTTTTTTTTTTTTTTTAAAAAACAATTCATTTCCCATTTACACTTTTTAAAAAACCCATCATTCTCATTATTTATTCATTAAATTCATAAACCTAATTTAGCTACAGTTCTAAGCATTTGCAAAAAACAAACATTAAGGGACCACATCTCCACTCAAAGATAAATTTCTTCAATTTATTAAATTTTCTGAATTCATTAGTCACTTATAATAAATTTGCTATTGTGTCGATTTTTGGTTCTATTTTGTGTAAATGCAGCAAGACGTCATTTTTAATTAGTCAACTTATGTTGGAAATTCATTTTAATATAGTACGATAGATGCAGGTCATCTTGTCGTTTTTAGTTTCTGTCCATTTATTAAATTATATATATAAATATAAACATAAGAATCCAAATTAGTTGCTTGATGAATTAAAAAAATAAAAATAATTAACTCAAACATTTTCTAACACTTCCAATTATATTAATTTTAATTAATTAAGAAGTCAAATGATGATGATCATTTAGAATTATTTCGTTATAATTGTCCTATTATGAGTTTTATAATCAATTCTTTGGTACGACCAATTTTTGACAGCTTGCGTGTTTACATTAAATTCAAATTCATGTCCTTAATATTTCTATATGCAAATGTGGACATTTTATTTCCAAGCTATAACTTAAATAATATAGAGTGGACGGTCAAAAATATATCTAAAATATTTTAATTTTTTGACTTTTATATCTGAATTATTTGGTGTGTCAGTTATTTACATGAAAGATCACTCACCATTTAGCGAAATACATTTCAACTATTAATTGTTTGACTTTATACCTGAACTTTCAAGTAGGAAAAATGAAAAACTAGTAGTCCAGATGCTTTTTGATAATTAATAATTGGTGATAGTTCATGTAAGAAACCAACATAACTGATAATTCAGGTATAAAACTCAAAAAATTGAAACATTTTAGATATGTTTTTGATTATTAACTAAAAAATATAATAAATTATTAAAATTAAGAATTAGAGACAGACAAACCATGTAGTTAGATAACAAAATATCATGTGATCACTAATCCTATTTTGCGATTAGTACTGACAAATTATCAAAAAAATATGTTAGCTGCTATCTGCGAGAAATTTATTTTTTTAGTGACGGTCGCATCCAAACCAATAATTCGTGTACAACTTGCTATAACTAAATAAAATACAAAAAATCTTACATAAGCATATTCCTTTTCAGAGAAGTCCAATTCTCATATACACTCAAAATTGGAGTGAATTTTCATCCTTTTGTGTCTTCTCATAGTTAATTATTCCCGGGGGAAAAACAAATATCTCATTAAAGTAAAATAATTATAAATATATACTTCTGTACATTTATACCCATTAAATAATTACACTATATACCCTCTTCCCCCCTCCCCAACTAATTTCGCTTAACTGGTACTAAATCAGTATCATGTACTGTATTGGTATCATTAAGGCTGATAATTTCGCTTAATTGATACTAAATCAGTCTATATATACTGTATTGGTATCATTAAAGTTTCTTGTTCAGAAATTACTCATTAGTCAATGATACTATAAGAGTGTATATATATATATACTGATTTAGTATCAGTTAAGCGAAATTATCAGCCTTAATAATACCAATACTATATATTATACTGATTTAGTATCAGTTAAGCGAAAATTATCAGCCTTAATGAATGGAGGGTGTGGGCTGTAATTATTTATGAGAGAATGAGTATTTCAGGAATAACTTTGGATTTGAGTATGAACTTGTAATTATTTTGGGTTTTATGACCCATTTACATAGTTTTTCCATTATTCTACACTATTAATAACCTAATCATCCTTGGGATAGTTTTAAATAAATATAATAAAATCGTTAGCTTATACTAATAAATATAGTCATATTTTATTTACATTAAAAACAACTAAAAATCATAAAAAGTATACATTAATTATATATTATGATATATTTAAAAAATTGAATATAACTTATATATACATGAGCTATACACCCAAGGTATATTATGATACACTTAAAGATCAATATAGTTTTAACTATACATGAAATCTATACTAACTGTACATGAAATATACACTGACTCTTCAATCACCACCAACTGATCAGAATCTCCTCTAAATAGTCCTAAATTTTAAATATGAAATTCTCTCAATATTTTGAATCTTTTAATATATAATTGCTCGACGAAAAAGAAGGAGGAGGGAGCAAGGGGGCAGATGAAGATGTCGACTAGCAGCAAAAGAGAAGCCGTTGGTCAAGTTTTGTAACTAAAAAGTGTTGAATGATCACTTTATATAGTAAGTGATTTTTTATTTTTATTTTAAATAGGTTATTTTTTAATATAAAAAATTTAACCTAATAGATATTTTATTTAATTTGCGGGTTATCTATCCTCTGAAGCACAAAACAGTCAAAAGAAACCAAAACATCCAATCAAGATGTTAGGTTTCATGCATCATAATTAAAAACTTTTAGTACTATGTATATATACTCAATTAATTATATTGAGGATTAGGTATGAAATGAACAAGATTTGTAATGCTTATCTTGTTCATCTTCATAGCTTAAAAATTATCTCATCAAAAGAGGGAGACAAACCCATAATGGTCACTTCAAAATCTCATTACTGCATTGTTTTTTAAGGTAAATAATCTCCTATCTATGAAGAAATTAAATAACACAAAAAGTAGGGGTGGTGGGTGTCTAGGCAGTTTGGCTTGGATGTGAATATTTTGATTTAGATTTTCAGTTTTGTAATTAAAAAATTAAATTTAAATTCAAATTCAATTCAATTCAAAATTCCAAATAAGTTTGGATTGGATCGATTTTCTTAAGCTCGATTTCGTTATTTTTGATTTTCGGGTTTGAGCCTATAATAATTTCTTACTTGGTCCTTCCATAATCATCCAAATAAAATGTTTATTCAAGCAATGTAACAATTATCGAGTTATAAGTTCTAAATATAAACATAGTTAAATCATGTTTGATCTAGATAGATAATATATATATATATATATATATATATATATATATATATATAGTTCATATTCAAAGTCAACCACTACTCAATTATTAATATAAACTATATGTGATTTGAACTTACAAAATATGCGCTTCCTTAAGGACCTAGTGCCACAATGGCTCAAAGGTCAAAAGACGATGAAAAATATGGCCACACAAATGCATGCATATATCAACTTGCACTTCATTTGTACTTGGACATTTTCAATTTATTTATTTATCATGGTATAAGAGTCCGACTAATTTTAAATATTTTTTTCATAAATTTTTATTGAAATCTAATTTTTGTGTTAAACTATTTTTTTTTAAAGAAATAATAAGATATTTATTTTAATTATTTTGTTAATCCAAATTATTTAATTATAATTTTTTTGAAAAACGTACCGTAGCAATTGATCTCCAAAAAACTTTTTCCGTTTTAGCAAATATAACTGGAATTAAATATGTTAAAAAATGATCCAAAAAAGAAGAAGAAGTTGGAATTGATAAGAAGTAATAAAAAATACGCAGCACAGTGTCATTTTTTTATTTATAAAAAAAATAGGTATAAAGAAAAATTATACTTCAAAAAAATTTAATAAAATAATTAAAATAAGTATCTTATTATTTGTTAGAAAAATAGTTAATTTTTTTTTTTGTATTTTACAAAATTTAATGAAAAAATTAATTTAAATTAGTTGGGTGACTTTTTAAGTAAAATATCAATAGTTAAGTGACTTTTTAAGTGAACTATTAATAGTTGAGTGACTTTTGAGTTATAAAACAAAGTTGAGTGACTTTCGAAGTGAACAACTCAAAGTTGAGTGACTTTCTAAGTGAACTATTTAAAGTTGAGTGACCATCTGAGATATTAACTCAATTTTATGCTTGTAACTTGAAATATTATAGAGACAATATTAATATAAAATAATTTTTAACAACAATTAATTAACGATAATAGCTTAACTGTCGCTAAATATGTATTTTTAGTGATAATTAACACTCTTTGTATATGTCCCTAAAACTTATAGCGATATTGAATCTAATGACAATTAACTAATGCTGATAAAATTTTTAGTATCTTTTATTAATGTGCATAATAATATATTTATTGCCGTTAAAAACTATTTTTATTGCGGTGATAATCTAACAATATATGAATTAACAGCTAGCATTCATGTATATGAAGTTATGAACTATATAATATTCATTTTCTCCATACATATGTGCTTATGGAAGGATAGTGCAAAGTCAAAAGAAGATAATTAATCGATTTTGTTGGCATTAAAAATCAAAACTGCTGAGGCATTGACAATAGAAAATATCACATCAGCCTGCAATGTCTATTCTCATTATTATCATGACTATATAATATTTATATAAAAAAATAATTGGACTTACAAACCGCCCGCTGACTCTAAGTGGTTATAATCAATCATATATATAAGTACTACGAGTATATTATTAGAAATAATTCACAATTTAATTTATATATTTTTAATATATAGTACGTAGATTATTTTTATTACTTGTTTGCACATTGAGAATTGCAATCATCAATTCAATGAACCGTATTTGGATCGAAAATTCAACTCTTTACGTTAAATTAAAGTTTGACAACATTACCTCATTAATAATTTTCTTTAAAATAGAGTAATGATCACTCATGAACTATCAGAAATTATCTAGTGAAGTTGTATATGTTTTTTTTGTTTATAACAGAAAAATTACTTAACTATGCTTGTAGCAATCAGAGGGTCATATTTAACCGGCCTAATACCTTTGTTATCCTCTAAATTGTCAACTTTTGTCATAGCGTTAAAATAGGTTTTTAAAAAATGCGACCAAGGTTGATAATTTAGAGGACAAAATAGGTATTTGATCGATTGAGTGATCTTTCAAATACTATATGCATATAGTTAATTGACTTTTTTGTTACGAATAAAAGAAATAATGTGTTACGAGTGTTTGAATTGTATCAAATTCATAAATATATAAATCTAAATAAATATTATGAATTAATATAATTGGGTTAATTATTTAAATCCAATAAATATGAATTTAATTAATGTCCAAAATTAAGTGATTTGGGCTGTAATAGATGAGCCCAGTTTGCTAAGCCCAATTTCATCTCATCCCATTTTGGTGCCACGTGACAAATGATGTGGCATGCCAAGTCAAACAAGAAGCCAATAGGATCATGACATGTGTCAAAAATGATAAGCCCGCTCCGTAAAGCCCATACGCCATCTCACTTAATTAAATCTGATTGGCTGAAGGGAATCTTGTTCCAATCACAACTCCTTCATTCTAAAACTATAAATAGGGGTCCTCATAATTCAAAAAAGGGACAAAAAATTCTAAACAAGAAGCTAGAGAAAGCACGTGGTACAAACGCCATAAAATTCTCTATAAGCTACAAGTTGAAGAATTCAAGTTCAAGAACGATCAAGACCATCGGATTCAAGAACAAGCTCGAAGCCCTTGAATTCAAGTAAAAGTCAAGATAAAGTTCAAGTTAAAATTCATCGAAGATTCAAGAACAAGCTTTAAAGCCCTTGAATCCAAGATGAAGTTCAAGACTAATTCAAGATCAAGCTCAAGAGCCCTTGAATTTATATTTGAAAATGCTAATTAAGAGAAATCATAGAGATTGTAACACTCGTACTTTGAAATAATAAATAGGATTGTTGCGATACTTTTCCGTTCTTGATTATTATTTTCTCGACGTGAATTTTATTGTCTACGACGAGATAACTAATCTCATATAGTTGAATAAATATTTGAAAACGATAAGATTTAGAAATAGCTAGGATTATTTAGCGGTCTCAGTGACTTGAGTATGAGACGAAATTTTGTAAAATTAATATTTACTTTGGATTATTTTTAAGAAACATTGATATAGTGTATTAATATTTATAAAATAATATCACTACCATTTTACACGCCTAAAAATGAATTATATTGGCAAAAGACGACAAACGAAAAGAGAAAAGGAAATTTGAACAACTTTTGGGTTGTGGATGTCCAATCTATTTATATTGAGTCGATTAAATTTCGATTCATGTATTGTAGGGTCTATTTTTTGGGGTGACACTCTTAACAAAACTTTCTTTTTCATGCCTTGAAACTCGGATTTGAAAGATATCTGATTAATCATGGAAAGATCTCAACCATTGCATCACAATCCAGATTAATAAGTTTTTGTTTGTTATATATGCATGAATATTTAAATTATTCATAGGTGCATGACGTTATGGGCTAAAGTCATAGTAAGGTAACTTTTTGAAGTAGTTATGCAATTGACGCAAACACTTGCATAGGTTTTGAGAAATTAATATTATTATAAGCCAAGCCAATGAAACAAAGATGAACCTTGAATTTTTGTCAAATAGCCTTTTAGGAATCAGACTGATAATTCACCAAAAGAAAAATATAATTGGGATTGATTTAACTAACCAACAAAGGAGGCTAATAAAGACACGTTAAATTACTACTTTAATAAGAGATAAACCCTAGCTAGGGTTAAATATATCTCCTCTATATATTTCAATCATGGAGATGTAGTAGACTTCAATTATATAATTTTGTAGGACCAAAAACTGAACCGACTGTTTGGTAACACTATTGTGTACTTGGCCAATGTAAAATAAGAAAATGAAATATTAAAAGATTAACAAGAATAATATATTTAGTGCAATTCCATATTAGGGCGTGGAAGGGTAAAGCATACACAAATTTTACTTTTAGCTTGTAGAGATAAAGATGTTGTTTTCGAAAGACCCTCGGTTCAAATATTAGTTAAGAAAAAGAAAATATATACGATAGTGAAGAAAATATTTAATTAATAAGGAAAATGGTACATATATAGCATACCAAAAAACAAATGAGAACGGCGAAATAATGAGCTAACTGAAACATAATAGACAATAGCCGATAACAAATAACAAAAGCATGAGACTATATGTATACACCTAATACTACGATAAATACAATGTTGCCACCCCCCCCCCCCCCCCCAACTCTATGTACTACAAGAAAACATGAAATTAGCTACAAAATCTATCAGTAATCGCTAGGTAATCCGTCGCTAAATAACTCCAAACTAATTGGTAATCTGTCGCTAAATGAAATTAGGATGTGATTATTGAGTTGTAGCTACAAAATTTTATCTGTCGTTAATTTTTTATTTTCTAGTATCTTATATCAACCTTTTATCCTAATCTTTAACTTCCTATATTCTTTCATTTAAGGTCATATCTTCGGTAAGTTAAAACTACGCTATGTCTTGTCTAATCCTGATTATTGGGACAGAAGGAGTAACTAATTAAATATCTTTTTTTAAATTTGGGGGTGAAATAAGTTAAAAAAATTGACAATATTAATTGATCAAGATGGAGTAACAAATTAATGGTCAACACCATGACTCATGAGTAAAAAAGAACTGTAGCTAATGGAAGTGGTGTGCTAGTGGCTTTATTAAGAAGATAGCATGATAGGCAAATCTCTTTTATATAACACTTAATAAATTAATACTAGTATATAGTATCAATTTTTTAATATATATTGATGATCTTCCACTAGAAAATGAAAGAAGATATATTAAATGAAATAAATTAAACTTTAAGTACATGCTGGCATTAACGAAGAGTGTTAATTAGGTGCCTTTTAAATGTAGCAAAAAAAAAGAAGGGAATCTCTAATTAATTAGGTAATCCCACTTTACACTTAAAAAGGTGTATGAGGGCCTTTTTCTTTTACATGCATTTGAAAGCTCTTCAAAAAAAAAAAAACTTCATCATGCAATCCTAGGTTTATTTTCTCATTGAACTTGCATAATTAAGATCTAATCATGATTATTTTGTGTATTTTTATTGAAAAGGGGACAAATTACATGATAATTAGAAATGATATCATAATTAAGGGAAGGGGGTCTGGGGGGGGGGGGGGGAGACGTGAAAAATATTAGTTGACCTAATATATTTAAAAGTATTATCTGTTGGATTAAAATGCGTGCTTTGCTGTACGCACAGCCTCCCTTCGATTCATTTTAGTTATCGCGTTATAATTCTATACGTCTTTTTTAAGAAAGGACATTAGAATTATGACTTGTTTCAATTGAGTATCGAAACACATAATAAAATATTTTTATAAGATACCTTCGATTGAAATTTTTTTGAAAAAAGATTTGTGCATGTTCTCAAGTGTCTATTATATAGACAAGTCAACCACTTAAAATATGTTATTGTTTAATTATATATAAATAACCTCAATTAGAAGAGGTTTTGCGGCTTATTGAGTTTAATACATGCAATTAAAAAAATGACATATTTTAAGTGATTAACTTATTTATATAATAGGCACCTAACGGACAAACTATTTTTCCCAAATTTTTTAAAAAACCTATAACAACACTTAACATGAGTTATTGATCAAGGTCATAACAGATATGCAAAATTCTTAGGAAAGATGTACATTTAATTATTTAAAGCTCAGTTACAATAATATTGACTCCTAAATGTGATTGACAACCTAGGTAATGTTTTTCTATAATAAATAAAATAAATGTCCTGTCGGTGCTTTTATTTTTTTGTTTTCTCTATAAAAAAATAAAAAAAAAAGTAATGAAGGTGGACAAATTGATGAATTTAAGAAATACTAACTTAGATTTTTAGCTAACTAAATCTTACGTCAATTAGCTGGCTATAAAATGCCATGACTTGTTCTTAAGGCATTATTAATTATTTTTTTACTAAAATACAATTATTTTGTCTAAATAAATGGCAAAAATGACAATATCTTCAATTTCGTTTGTGTTATTGAGTATGATGTGAATTGTACATAGTTCGGTAATATTAACAAGTAAATCTCACTTTCATTTAATTCATCTTTTTAATGCGTGTTACATTAATAAGGTGCATTTATTGTAGTTCATATTGAGATTTTTCATTCAAAATAAGTTATTTATTTAAAGTTTAAGATAATTGTTTTTCTTCATATTTATCCTTTATTTAAGAGAAAAGTATCGAAAACATTCCTAAACTTGACGTGAATTGTTAGTTTCATCTCCGAACTATTAATAGCCTTAAAAACACTCTTTACTTGACTAATTGAACTTAAATATACCCCGATCTTACAACATGAGTGAAATACAATCCTACATTTTCGCCAAGTTTAGAGTATTTCCAACACTTCTCCTGACAACTTTTTATTAAGAGCCCCATGCTCCTACAAAACTTTGAGACAACTTGCTATGTCATGTGGCAGATTGGGATGTATCTAAGTTTAGTTGGGGGTATTTTAAAGATTGTCAATAATTCAGGAACGAAACTAATAATTTGCGTCAAGTTTAAAAGTGTATTCAATAGTTTTCTCTTTAATTAATGATGAAGGGTAAATAAGTGAATTATTGAGGTTTTTCTTTTTCATATTACTTTCCAATTTTTTGCATTAAATTAAGCAAGATTAATTAGCTAAAGTAGTTAGATGAAGTTTAAAGGAGGAGTGTTGTTAATTAAAGGTGAGTTTGTGGTTGTGTTTTATCCACAGCCTTTTTAGCTATCCCTTTCCTAGTCATGAAATAAGCTTTTCAGTTGAACAATGTTTTTGTCTCCCCCTACAATCTCCTAACTATACATTATTATCTCCTTTCACTTTTACCAAAAGAACTCTAAAATAGTTAATTATGATTAAAATAATGTAACTATTTTATAGTCCCACAAGTTAGGCTCGGGAAGAATTAGGTATATGCAGATCTTATTTCTGTTTTTGTAAGGTAAAAAAGTTATTTTTTATAGACCATCAATCATAATCTTTACAAACATGATTTGACAGAAATGTAAGAATGAAAAGTTGTGTTAAAAATACTAAAAATAATCAAAGTAAAAAAATTAAAATAACAGTAGTCGTGACAAATCAAAAATAAGATAATACTAGTATAATAATAATAATAATAATAACACTAGAAAGGGAACAAGTAGGTGGACTTTGCTTTACCACTGGGAAGAGAGAAAACCCGAGTATGTACTAACTATCTATTTTGATTCTCGACTTCGAGGCTCTCCTATGTGGGGACATGTCTTCGGTGAACGGAAGATATTAGGTCACATCATGTTAAATCACCTCTTCACAATTCATTTTGATTTATTTTTACTTCTTTCAAACCTATTACCACCAAACTCTCATACCTCTATCATTTCTCATACCTCCTCACGAAGACAAACGTGCTTCACATGTCTGAGCTATCTCAATCTCATTTCACAGATCTTGTCGATCACGGAGGACACATCGAACTTGCCCCGTATATCTTTGTTCTTATTCTTGTCTTTTCTAATATACCCATACATTCATCTAAGCATCGCCGTTTCAGCCACCTTTATCTTCTAAATGTGTGAGTTCTTATCTGACTAATACTCTACGCTATACAGTATAGTCGGTCGTCTAATAATCACTTTACATAACTCACTTTTTAAGTCTCATAAAAGGCACATTCTTATTACATAGTATACTAGATGCGAGTTTCACTTTCATCAATCTCACTTCACTACGATGAGAGATATCCTCATCAATCTCCCCATTTCCTTAAAATTCAAAATACTTGAAACTTTCTCTTCTGAAGATAACTTGTATATCATCAAACCTTCGTCGGTTCTAAGTTAAAGGTTTAGTCTAATGGTTAAGACGTTGCGAATTTTTTTTAAAATCGTGTGTGTTCTAGTCCTATTAGCCTCATAAATATATTTTTTACTGACACCCCTTAATAATAATCTTGATTTCACTCGTGAGTTAAATATTTTTTTTAAAAAAAAACACTAATAGTTTCACTCACCAAATAACTACTAGTTCCCTTTTTTTTTCTTTTTTTTTTTCAATCACTTGTTTGTTGGTTTTAAAAAATCTCGAGTTATTTATAGCGACTCACCTCTCACTTTGTTCAACCCAATAATCCCTCAACCGTAGAGAAGCTTACTTCCATCAGCAACCCACCCACCCCCATTCCTCCTCCATATCTGCATTGAGTTTTCTTGGTACATTTTGTTAACTTCCTATTCATTTTCTTCTGCTACTTTGTTCTATTGACTCATGTAAACTGCTTATTGCTCTGCTCAAATAACTAGCTTTCCTGCCTAATTTTTCTTCAAGGGTTCTAATTCTAAGTAATGTAAGAGTGAAAAGCTACTTTCTTTGGTACCCCTTTGATTAATTCATTGTCAAAATCATTCCTTTTCAAGTTCTTGATAATGGGTTCTCGTTAAATCTCTTGATTATTGCTTTCTTGATATACCCATTTGGTTGAACTTGCTTTAAACCACTAAAAATCACTTTTTTCTATAAATGGGGTCTCGCTAAATTCGTGATTCTTGGTATTTTTGTCACCAAATAGCTTTGTCAGATAGTAATAAAGTTCTGACATGTAACTGAAAATTAGATCCCTGTTTGCCCTTTGTTCTTGTTGAAGTGCATTTTGGTGGCAACTTGTATTCTATATAT
>JAJONR010004154.1:0-51145 GCA_029582245.1 Solanum etuberosum
CTCCTCTTCTTCTCTCTTCTCTCAAAACCCTAACTTGTTTTGGTAAAAGCATAAACTGATCTAATTCTGATTAGACCCTAACTTAATTACCAAAAATGAAATAAAACAATTGGGTAAGGAAAAGACTAAAATACCCTTTAAAAATCCGGATGGGACTTTCCTTATTTGAATAGCCCAACTTCCAATGGGAATACCTCACTCATACGAACTCGAAATTGCGCAAACTTGGCGGCGTTGGAAAGATTATTTCAAGACTTTCCTACGATATCTGGAAACACACCTAACTCATCCTGAGCTAGGAGTTATGGTCGTTTGAAGTTAGCCAAAACTCAACTTAACATACTTAACAAAATTTCCAGATTTTTATAATCTTTCCAAAAATGGCTATTTCCAAATTTTTTTCTTCTTCCTAGTTATTTCAATTTGCGAGATGTTACAAATTGTATCAAGAAACACCACTCATTTGCAAGACCCTCACCTCAAGAACTCAAAACTTCTATTGATAAAAAAAGGGGCTAAAACTCAAGAACTACTCGAGAATCCTTACATAAACGATTTCATGGATGAATTAATGGAAGAACTACATGATTGACGCGAGGACGAACAATTCCATCACTATGGGAAACCTCACATACCTGGAAAGAATGATGTTCTTGACGAAATCCACGGAAACTTGATGAACGCTGAAAACCTAGCTTTTCTCTTCTTGAAACCTCGCTCTAAAAACCCTAAGTGTTTTGAACGTGAATGAGTATTTTAGAATCTGATTAAACCCTTAATTGGGTCAGGAAAAATGTGTTAAGACAAGTGGGGAAAAGGAAAAAGACCAAAATACCCTTTCCTAAAATGGATGGAAAGCCTTAACTAGAGAGAGTTCACTCAAATAGGCATAACTATTTACTCGGAGCTCGGAATTTAGCAAACTTGGTGGAGTTGGAAAGAGGACTCAAAAACCTTTGATTTGATTGCTTATGAGCCACCTAATTCTTTATGTGCTTAAAGATATGGTCGATTGAAATTGACCCAAGATAAATCTCTTAGTGAAACTCAATTGGAAGGAAAGTTTTTAACTCAACTTTATGCTAGGGAATTCTAGTGACCTTAACATCTAAGAAAATTTAGAATCACTCGGTACAAATCTTATTCACCATGAAGAATGACTCGAGTCTTAACTTAGAAATTTTTGGGATGTTTCAATATCTCCCCCTTGGGATCATTCGTCCTCGAATGACGACTGGACTGAGAATGGAAAAGGGTTACTCTTACTATATTCAAGCCTAACTCAAAATCACAAAATTCGAGTTCTATACCTCTGTAGGAAATCTCATCCCAAGAACACTACTCCTTACCGCTACATTCAGCTAACCTTGAGCTCATATCACAAAACACCTAATGTATCACACATTGTCCACATGTTAACAACACCACATTCAAGCTTAGAACCTTAAACACTCCATAAACTCCTATTAATCCACTTTCTAAGAATTTCTCATCCTCGCATCATCTCTACCAACTGAATTTTCATGCTTTACCCCCAGTAAGCTGATTTAGTACTCATCGTAAAACCTTATCTCCTTCTTTCTTCACATTAATAACCTTAGATGGAATAAATACACCATCACTATCACAATAAGAAATATCAATCATCTTCTCTATCATCACACAACTACTATAAAAAATACCACTCTCAACTAAAAAGGATCACTGAGAGAGCTTTAGGGGGAAAGATCATGAGCACGATTCATTCGAGATATCTGAAATAAGAATTTGCATGGAATAACATTATGTTGCTAGCCACTGAGAGTAAATCATGAATTTGAGAGACTGAACATACTGTGAGACATAATTGCTTATATGAATAGGTACATAGCATGAGAATGATATCCATAACTTTATGGAATAAGATTGAGATCAATGGGCTAAAGTCTTTACCCCTCATTCTGGAAATTGAGCTTAGATGTGAATCTCTCTGAAGTATATGAACATAGGTCATAGACACAATTTTGATATAAGAAATATCAACAAGATGTTGTAATAACTAGACTTGAGGAATACGCAAGATTATGAACGGATTGGTATATCTCTAAAACTCATTCGGAAGACATCACTATCTCATCCTCTACACTCTACTTGGCTTCTCATCTTATCATCTCCCCCTTAGGTCTGAAGTTGATACTGTCATGACCCAAAAATGGACGTGATGGCACGCGTCTTATCCCACCAAGACAAGTTAGCCTAAAACCTAACTAATACGGTGAATGCGGAAGTAAGAAGAGAATAAAAGTCTAATACTATAAAATACTGCGGAAAACAAAGTCAAATTAATTAAACCCCCAAAACCTGGTTGTCACGTATACAATCCTCTAAAGTATTACAATTGATTCAAAGAAAAACACAAGTCTCAAATGACATTGTTTCTAGAATAGAACAAGATCATAAATAGGAGTAAGAAGGTTCGTTGAGATAACAACAGCTACCTCACAAATCTCCAGAAAGCCTTGGAAAAGAAGAAAATAGAAAGTATCACGAAGATCCGGGCTCATAACCTATAAAAATGTAGAAGCAAGGGGTGAGTACCAAACCACACGGTACTCAACAAGTAAAGTTCTAAACATAAGCTAAGGGAATAGAATATGGGTACTCCTTACACCCCATCCGAACCTCCACAACTACAACCTGTATAAAACCGGCCCAACCTAACAGTTCACTGTTTACATAACACACAATTCAACAACAACACTCTAATAATTACATATCCTCGATAACAAGCTCAATATTCATCAATCACAAGTACCACAGAAAGGTACTCATAAGATCAGCTAAACACAATATCAAGTTCACTAATGATAAATATGTTCAATGCAATGTCAAGTATAGTGATGTATGTCTGACCTAGTGATACACGCACGCTGTCTCTCAGTCCGGGACCTATGGGGGACATATTTGTCCATGCATCCATCGCGGCGTGCGATACGTCCCTCGATATATAGTATCCATCGCGGCGCGTGATACTTCTCTCGAAATGGTACATCCTCTTTCCACATAACACTTATCACAACCATGTCTCAGAACCAATCCAAATGACATGTTCACACAAATAATGAGGAGATGACCATTTTCATAACAATGCACAATTCACAACAATACAACTGTGATACAACATTAACAATTAATCAATAAGCCTTTCAAATCATTCTCAAACATCACACACCAACAATTAATCACATTACCTTTTTATTACCATTTTTCCATCATTAGAATTATTCAACATGGACAAGTCAACCCATCACCGATTCCCATTACACCTATAACACCCGTATGCTAGAACTACCAAAATAGAGATTTTTAGCAGTTGCAGGTGCAACCCACGGTTGCCACCCACGGACCGTAGGGTGACCCACGGTCTGTGCTGGTGGTCCGTGGGAGGCCACCTGCAACCCTCCCTAGAAAGCTCTGAAAAATTCATCTAAGGCACGACTACGGCCGGACCTACGGATCGTAGGTCAGGCCACGGACCGTGGATTGATGCCCAGTTTTTAGCCCAGTTGCGAACGACGGCCGACCAGCACGAACCGTCGGTCAATCCACGGTCTGTGGGTCTGGTCCGTCGGTTGGCCCCGACAGTAGTTAAGTCAGGGGTCTTTTGGTCTTTTCCTTATGCGTTGGACCCCTAAACTATGTCGTTTAAACCCTAAACTACGTAGTTTTGGCCAATTTTAGTCTAGAAACATAACTAAAACTTACCTAAGTCAGACCATTCATCAAAACTTAGAAAAACATAGAGTGTAAGAGGAGAAAGAGGTCTAGAACCCTAGTTCAAGAACGCAACAAGATTCCATCAGTTTCAGCCCCGAAATCGATAGATTTCTCCGTAAAATTTGTCACCAGGTATGTGGGATTTCACTAGTGGGTTCCTTTCGCCCATTAGGTCCCTAGAATTCAGTCAGAATCTTAATTCCCTTGATATTAGCTAGACTTGGGGTTTCTTGAATGTTAGAAATTGTAGGGTTTTAGGTGTTAGATTGATCCAAATCAGATTATCATGTTGTTGCTCAGTTTCTTGCATGAAATTCAGAACCCTAGCTATGAAGTTCCTTTAGTTCATGAATTACACATGCTAGGCAAGCTATTTCAGTTATATACAACATCCGTTTATGAATGTCATATTATCAGATATAATTGTTGCATTCTCAGAATTTGCATGTCAGAACATCGAACTATCCATATTTTAGAACATTCAGTCATAATGTGTTATTTACATAATCAGTTGGGAGTAGACTTAATACCGAGTTGGACTAGGGTTCAATGTACCCGAATAGTCCTAGAACTACGTAACCTGTAGGTTGTAAGTCCCCTCTGTGGGCATCATTTTAGTGATCACGCCAGTCATGCCTTTATACCTCTGACAGGGTATATTGGGTCCTCTCGATGGGGCGTATACATCAGACTCCACATTTAGCTCATGTGATTTTATGTCGGTTATTAGTAGCTCCCACAGTACAGTCAGATTCTAGTGCATTGACCAGATTATCAGTTATATTTCAGTATTCAGACTCAACATATCATGTACTTGGTCATTGCATTCGGTTAGCTCAGTATTTTAGTATATCTTAGTATTTACATTCAGTTCAGATTATATCATTGCTCTTATTGCTTTGTTCAGTTATGATTATTGTTCAGCTTTACTCTATCCTGCATGCTCAGTACCTTTCAAGTACTAACGCATACTCTGCGCTACATATTCTCATGATGTAGGTTCAGGTTCTCAGCTTCAAGATAACGCTTAGATTGGTTCCTGATCTTTAGTTTAGCAGCATTAGTGGTGAGTCCTCATTCTTCGAGGATGGTTGACATGATTATCTTTCTTTGCTTTCAGTTTTAGTTTTAGTTTTACTAGATTTAGCTGGGGCATATCCCAACATTTCTAGTCAGTTAGAGGCTTTATTTCAGACATAGTTAGAATCAACTTTAGTATTTGAGTTTGACTTTTCAGTTGTTGTCAAACTCTCTGCATTTATATATTCAGATGTAGTATGGGTATTCCCATCATTTCAGATTTATCTTATGATTAGCTTCTGCACAATGTTTATTGATTCGGTTCTCTTTAAGTATGCTTATGTTATGCCAGCAGGGTTAGCTTGGGGTCACTCTTGATCCTAGGTCTCGTGTCCGCATCCTGGGGGTTGCTCGGGGAGTTACAAACTTGGTATCAGAGTATTTGGTTTAAGTGTCCTAGGATGTCTGAAAAGCCGCACTATCTAATTTAGTAGTAATTTCACATTACAACATTAGGTCGGTGCAATGTTTCATACACCGTCCTCTTTCTCATTTATTTAGTTGGATAATTATTATTTATTGTTTCGTAATATACTGTAAAGAATAAAATAAAATTTATTAAATAATAAGCAAATAAAAAATATAAAAAAAATATGAAGATAATGACGCGATCACACCAAATCAATTGTTACATAAAATGAAACTTCTCGTTATTACTTAACGATGAATTTAAACAAGTGGCGCCAATCTTATAGTCTATAGAGATTAGAGGCTATTAATGTCATTAACTAGACCGATCACAGATAAACCCACATAATTTGAGGTTAAACAGAGTCGTCAGTCATATTAGAGTCCTTTTCATGGTTGTGAAGTGCACCACATCTAATGAGGGGGAAGCTACGAAGTGTTTTAGGAAAGCCTCACTTTCTTGATATTCTTATTGTGCGTTGGTATAATCTTTATCTAACTCTTCGTTATGCATTTGAGATCATGCCTCCTCGTAGAGCTAACGCAAGGAATGCTAACGCAGCTCCTCCAGTCCCAGATTAGGAACTTTCGAATGTAGAGTTTCGGAATGCTATCCAACTTTTAGCTCAGAGTGTGACTAACCTGAACAACCAGCAGGTTCCAGCTCCTGCAAATGCTAATGTTGGGTCAGCTGCAGCTAGAGTTCGTGATTTTGTTAGGATGAATCCGCCTGAGTTCTTAGAATCGCAGATTGGTGAGGATCCCCAAAACTTCATAGATGAGGTAAAAAAGATCTTTGGAGTGATGCAGTGACACGTAATGATAGGGTAGAGTTGGCATCCTATCAGCTTAAAGATGTAGCTCATATCTGGTATACTCAATGGAAAGAGAACAGGGGTACAAATACAGCTCCTATCACTTGGGAATGCTTTAGTGAGACTTTTCTAGACAGTTTCTTCCCAAGAGAGTTGAGAGAGGCAAGAGCTCAGGAGTTCATGAATTTGAGACAAGGTAACATGACAGTCCAAGAGTATGGACTCAAGTTCACCCAACTCTCCAGGTATTCTCATAACATGGTTGCCGATTCCAGGGCTCAAATGAATAGTTTTTTGTATGGAGTGTCAGACTTAGTGAAAACAGAGTGCAGGAATGCTATGTTGCTGGAAAATATGAACATCTCTAGGCTTATAAATCATGCTCAACAGGTTTAGGGAGATAAGCTTAAGGAAATAGCTAAGGACAACAAGAAAGCTAGAATAGGTAACTATGAGTACTCTTAACATAAATCGGGTGGTGGAAATCGCTCTCAGTTTCAGCAGAAATCTTCAGCTCCGGCACCTTCATCAACTAGTGTTCCATCCTCCAGGTTCCGACAAGATCAGAAAGGTAGGGCATCAGGTTCTCAGGGGAGTGTTTCAAGTACCAAAACCTACCCAACTTGTCCAAAGTGTGGTAAGAACCATCCAGGCGAGTGTCTTGCAGGAAAGGAAGGATGTTTTGGGTGTGGTCAGTCTGGTCACAGGTTGAGAGATTGTCCTTCTTCTAAGCAGGGTCAAGGAGGTAATAATGGTAGAGCTCAGTCCACAACTTCAGCAGCACCAGCAGGTCACCCGACTCAGCAGGGTAACTCATCTGGTACAGGTGGCGGTCAGCGCCAAAACAGGTTGTACGCTCTTCAGGCTCGCCAGGATCAGGAAGATTCTCCTGATGTGGTCACTGGTACGTTACGAGTTTTTAACTTAGATGTTTATACTTTGTTAGATCCAGGGGCTACTCTTTCCTTTGTAACTTCTTATATAGCAGTCAAATTCGATGTTAGTCCAGAAACTCTCTTAGAACCCTTCTCAGTCTTTACTCTAGTCGGTGACCCAGTTATAGCTTGACAGGTATACAAAAATTGCCCTGTCACAGTCTCTCAGAAAGTCACCTCAGCAGATCTTGTAGAGTTAGAAATTATAGACTTCGATATCATTCTAGGCATGAATTGTTTACATTCCTTTTATGCCTCGGTCGATTGTAGAACTGTGATTGTTCGTTTTCAGTTTCCAGACGAACCAATCTTAGAATGGAAGGGTAGTAGCTTAGCGCCTATGGGTCGATTCATTTCTTACCTTAAGGCTAGAAAGATGATCTCTAAGGGTTATCTCTATCATCTAGTTCGGGTTAAGGATTCAAGCTCTGAAACCCCAACTATTGAGTCAGTTCCAGTAGTTAATGAGTTCCCAGAAGTGTTTCCAGAAGATCTTCTCGGAGTTCCTCCCGAAAGAGAAATTGACTTCGGAATTGATCTTCTTCCAGATACCCAGCCTATTTCTATTCTTCTTTACATAATGGCTCCAACTGAGCTTAAGAAATTAAAAGAGCAGTTGAAAGACCTTCTAGATAAGGGCTTCATCAGACCTAGTATTTCACCATGAGGTGCACCAGCGTTGTTTGTGAAAAAGAAATATGGTTCTCTCAGGATGTGCATTGACTATCGGCAGTTGAACAAAGTCACAATCAAGAATAAGTATCCCATCCCCAGGATTGATGACTTGTTTGACCAACTTCAGGTTGTTAGTCATTTTTTGAAGATAGACCTCAGATTCGGTTATCATCATCTCAGAGTTAAAGATAGTGACATTCCGAAAACAGCCTTCAGAACTCGGTATGGTCATTATGAATTTATAGTTATGTCATTTGGACTTACTAATGCTCCTGCAGCTTTCATGGATTTGATGAACAGAGTGTTCAAGCAATATTTGGACTTGTTCGTTATCGTCTTTATTGATGATATCCTCATTTACTCTAGGAATTAGGAAGAACATGCGACTCATTTGAGAGTTGTTCTGCAAACTCTCAAAGATCGCCAGTTGTTTGCTAAGTTTAGCAAATGTGAGTTTTGGTTACAATCAGTTGCTTTCCTCGGGCATATAGTATCTAGCGAAGGGATCCGAGTGGATTCTCAAAAAATATAAGCGGTGAAATAATGGCCCAGACCTACCTCTCCTACAGATATCAGAAGTTTCTTGGGTCTAGCAGGTTATTACAGAAGGTTTGTGGAAGGATTTTCATCCATAGCCTCTCCATTGACTAAGTTGACTCAGAAAAAGGTTTAGTTTCAGTGGTCAGATGATTGTGAGAAAAGCTTCGCAGAACTGAAAACTAGGTTGACTACAACTCCAGTTTTGACTCTACCAGAGGGTTCAGACGGTTATGTTATCTATTGTGATGCGTCCAGAGTCAGCCTAGGTTGTGTGTTGATGCAGTGAGGTAAGGTTATAGCTTATGCTTCTAGACAACTTAAGGTGCATGATAAGAATTATCTGACTCATGACCTCGAGCTTGCAGCAGTGGTGTTTGCACTTAAGATTTGGAGACATTACTTGTATGGTGTTCACGTAGATGTGTTCACAGACCATAAAAGCCTTCAGTATGTGTTCACAGAAAGAGTTGAATCTTCGCCAGAGGAGATGGCTTGAGTTCCTCAAGGATTATGACATGAATGTGCTTTACCATCCTGGTAAAGCCAATGTAGTAGCAGATGCCCTTAGCAGGCTATCTATGGGTAGTGTAGCACATGTTGAGGAAGAAAGAAAAGAACTAGCAAAGGATGTTCACAGGCTTGCTCGCTTGGGAGTTCGCCTTATGAGCATATCAGATGATGGTGTAATAGTTCAGAATGGGTTAGAATCTTCATTGGTAGCGGAGGTTAAGGAAAAGCAAGACTGTGATCCGATATTGCTTCAACTAAAGGGTGCAGTCTACCAGCAGAGAGTTGAGGTATTCTCCCAAGGGGAAGATGGTGTGCTTCGTTATCAGGGTCAATTATTTGTTCCTAAGGTGGGTGAGTTGAGACAGCAGATTCTTGCAGAAGCCCATAACTCCAGGTATTCTATTCATCCAGGTGCCACTAAGATGTATCGTGATTTGCGGGAAGTCTTTTGGTGGAATGGCATGAAGAGGGATATAGCAGGTTTTGTGGCTAGGACCCCCAATTGTCAGGAAGTGAAGGTAGAACATTAGAAACTATGGGGTATGACTCAAGAGATCAACATTCCTACTTGGAAGTGGGAAGTGATCAACATGGACTTCATTACAGTTTTACCTTGTACTCGCAGACAGCATGACTCCATTTGGGTGATAGTAGACAGAGTTACTAAGTCTGTACGCTTTTTGGCTGTTAAGACTACAGACTCGGCGGAGGACTACGCCAAGCTTTACATTAATGAGATAGTCAGGTTGCATGGAGTTCCTTTGTCTATCATCTCAGATAAAGGTCCTCAGTTTACCTCTCACTTCTGGAAGTCATTTCAGAAAGGTCTCGGTACTCAGGTTAATCTTAGCACAGCTTTTCATCCGCAGACGGATGGTCAGGCAGAGCGTACCATTCAGACCTTAATGTTGAGAGCTTGTGTGATCGACTTCAAGGGTAGTTGGGATGATCACATTCTTCTTATAGAGTTCACCTACAATAATAGCTACCATTCCAGCATTCAGATGCCCCCTTATGAGGCATTGTATGGGCATAGATGTAGATCTCCAGTTGGTTGGTTTAAAGTAGGTGAAGCAGCCTTGATAGGACCAAATTCGGTTCATGATGCTATGGAAAAAGTGCAACTCATTAGAGATAGACTTAAGACGGACCAGAGTTGTCAGAAGTCTTATGCAGATGTAAGAGAAGGGACTTAGAGTTCCAAGTTGATGATTGGGTTTTCCTGAAAGTGTCACATATGAAGGGGGTGATGAGGTTTGGCAAGAAAGAAAAGCTCAGTCCTAGATATGTAGGCCCTTACAAGGTCTTGAAAAGGGTTGGTAAAGTGGCTTACGAGTTAGAGTTGCCAGCAGAACTAGCAGAAGTGCATTCGGTCTTTCACGTTTCGTTGTTGAAGAAATGTGTGGGTGATCCAGCATCCATAGTACCTTTAGAGAGTGTGGCTGTGAAAGATAGTCTCACTTATGAGGATGTGCCAGTTGAGATTCGTGATCGTCAGGTTAGAAGGTTGAGAAACAAAGAAGTCGCTTCAGTTAAGGTTTTGTGGAGGAGTCAGTCCGTAGAGGGAGCTACTTGGGAAGCAGAAGCAGCCATGAAGGCCAAGTATCCTCATCTCTTTCCTTCCGATTCCATTCCAGCTTGAGGTAATAGTTCCTCTTCAGTTTTCAGTCATTCATGCGCAGATTCAGTCTTAGTATCATGGTCCTTCAGTTTGTACTTGTATTTTCAGCGTATTTACATGTCCTTGGAACTTAGTTCGGTCAGAAATCAGTTTTAGTATTTTTGTGGTAGGGTTTGCAGCTCTTTCCCTCCATTTCAGCTAGCTTAGTCTTTATTCGCGGACGAATGTTCCCAAGGAGGAGATAATGTAACACCCCGTATGCTAGAACCACCAAAATGTAGATTTTCAGCAGTTGCAGGTGCAACCCACAATTGCCACCCACGGACCGTACGGTGACCCACAGTCCGTGCTGGTGGTTCGTGGGAGGCCACCTGTAACCCTATCCAGAAAGCTTTGAAAAATTCATCTAAGGAACGACCCACGACCGGACCCACAGACCGTAAGGTCAGGCCACGGACCATGGTCCAGGTCCGTGGATCGATGCCCCAGTTTCCAACCCCAGTCGCGAACGATGGCCGACCAGCACGGACCGTCAGTAAATCCACGGTCTGTGGGTCAAGTCCGTCGGTTGACCCCGACAGCAGTTAAGTCAGGGGTCTTTTGGTCTATTCCTTATGCGTTGGACCCCTAAACTACTTAGTTTTGGCCAGTTTTAGCCTAGAAACATAAGTTGAACTTACCTAAGTCAGATCATTCATCAAACTTAGAAAAAATTAGAGCGTAAGAGGAGAAAGAGGTCAAGAACCGTAGTTCAAAAACGCAGCAAGATTCCATCAGTTCCATCCCCGAAATCGATAGATTTCTCCGTGAAATTCGTCACCAGGTATGTGGGATTTCACTAGTGGGATCCTTTCGCCCATTAGGTCCCTAGAATTCAGTCAGAATCTTAATTCCCTTGATATTAGCTAGACCTAGGGTTTATTGAATGTTAGAAATTGTTGGGTTTTAGGTGTTAGATCGATCCAAATCAGATTATCATGTTGTTGCTCAGTTTCTTGCATGAAATTCAGAACCCTAGCTATGTAGTTCCTTTAGTTCATGAATTACACATGCTAGGCCAGCTATTTCAATTATATACATGCTTCAGTTTACGAATGTCATATTATCAGATATAATTGTTGCATTCTCAGAGTTTGCATGTCAGAACATTGAGTTATCCATGTTTTAGAACATTCAGTCATAATGTGTTATTTACATAATCAGTTGGGAGTAGACTTAATACCGAGTTGGACTAGGGTTCAACGTACCCGAATAGTCCCAGAACTACGTGCCCCGTAGGTTGTTAGTCCCCTCTGTGGGCATCATTTTAGTGATCACGCCAGTCATGCCTTTATACCTCTGGCAGGGTATATTGGGTCCTCTCGATGGGGTGTATACATCGGACTCCACATTTAGCTCATGTGGTTTTATATCGGTTATTAGTAGCTCCCACAGTACAGTCAGATTCTACTGCATTGACCAGGTTATCAGTTACAGTTTAGTATTCAGACTCAGCATATCATGTACTTGGTCATTGCATTCAATTAGCTCAGTATTTCAATATATCTCAGTATTTACATTTAGTTCAGATTATATCATTGCTCTTATTGCTTTGTTCAGTTATGATTATTGTTCAGCTTTACTCTATCTTGCTTGCTCAGTACCTTTCAAGTACTGACGCATACTCTACGCTGCATCTTCTCGTGATGTAGGTTCAGGTTCTCAGCTTCCAGATAACGCTTAGATCAGTTCCCGATCTTCAGTTCAGCAGCATCAGTGGTGAGTCCTTATTCTTCGAGGACGGTTGACATGATTGTCTTTCTTTGCTTTGAGTTTTAGTTTCAGTTTTACTAGATTTAGCTGGGGCATGTCCCAACATTTTTAGTCAGTTAGAGGCTTTATTTCAGATATAGTTAGAATTAGCTTTATCATTTGAGTTTGACTTTTTAGTTGTTGTTAAACTCTCCGCATTTATATATTCAAATGTAGTATGGGTATTCCCCATCATTTCAGATTTATCTTATTATTTGCTTCCGCACAGTGTTTATTGATTCAGTTCTCTTTAAGTATGCTTATGTTATGCCAGCAGGGTTAGCTTGGGGTCACTCGTGATCCTAGGTCCCATGTCCGCATCCTGGGGTAGCTCGGGGAATGACAACACCCTAACACATATCACAAAGAAATACACGATTTTATGCACTTAATAAGGGTTTAGAAATCCACTTGTCTCAAATAATCAAACAATCACTCCGGGACTTGAGCCTTCCCTTTTCGTTTTACTTCCAACTCAAAGCAATCTATTCACATTAATAATCACAATAAGATTTCAAAACTAACAACACCCACATTACTATAGGTCTAGCATAGACCCAAAAACTCACTCGATTTATAATCAAATTCCTAATCTTGGTGCCAATTAATATATCAAGTCTTTTATGTTTCTAATTTTTCAAATCTAGGGTTAATTTCTGATTCCTTCAAATATCATAAATTATGCTAGAATTTGCATAATACAATACACCTAATATTTAATTACTTACACTAATATATCAAAAACTTGAATCATAATTTGATAACTATAAGAAAATTGTGAAACCAAAAATTAGGGTAACCACATAACTTAACTATGAACCACTGTATAAAAATCTAAAGCAAAATCCTCAAATTATCATAATAATTACTTTACAATCATGTGGCGATCGTTAATATGGCCACCAAGGTCTTTCTATCCAACTCTAACTGCACACTATAAATAGCTACAAAATTAAGTTTTGCAACATTCAAACTCTCAACTCTCTTTCCTAACCCATTATAATAATAAACTAATAATAATATAACCTCTAAGAATATATTTCAATTCATTGTTTCGGGTCTTCTTAATTACCTGATGCATATTGGCCGCCACTCTAATTGTGTTGGAGTTGTGACGTTCTCCTCGGAACGCTACCCTTTTCTTTTCGTAAATTATGACCCAAAAATTCCCAACCCTAATAGTTTATTTCCATATATGGGTCAAGTGGTATATGTTATTAAGAAAATTATAAATTTGACTCATTAAACATTAACTAAAATTAGTTATTTAATAAGTAACCATCAATTAATTAACTATAGTTAAACGAATTTTCAAAAATTCCAAAAATGACCTTTCGGGTCATTACATTATCCACCACTAAAAACTATGTTCGTCCTCGAACATAAGGAAGAAGAAGGAAGAATAACTGACGTTACCAAAAGCTTAAGTTATGACCTACCAGTCGGTTGTTCATCTTTCCAAGTGAGTTCCTCCTTAAGACCATTTCATCCAGATCAACTACTAAGAATCAAATTTTAGAAGATCTATAAATCAAGAGTGATTATCAAGCCACAAACTAACTCATGAACCCAATCTAAACCAAAATCCTCTGAATCATAACACAACTACTAAGATAAATTTTTTCTCACATAACCACAATAAAATTCTAAGTCAATATTGACTACCACCAGAAGTGAGTCTGAATCAACTAACAGATACTCATAATGCACAAACCATCACAGATCTTATCAAGATTCCTTCTCACAACACAATCTTTCCACGAACGTAAGTTATAAAAATCTGATCTTTAGACATCGGTACTCATCAAGGGAGAATCAAACTTATCTAATCCAAAGAAGGAAATGATTAAGTAACCACCTAGCTAACGATACACTCAAACTTACAGAACCTCTAACAACACTATAAAATGCTAAGTCAGTAGCTATGATTATAGACAATCCTTAAGAACAATAGAACTAGACCCAATGTTCCCTACATTCAATCACACATATCCAGAACATGACCTCGACGACGACATGAATACTAAGACTGTCGTACAACTGTAACTATTCGCGGAAGCTCTCCTATAAGTTCTCATAAGCAAGATCGTGCATGTGAAACCAATGGCATACTTCTACTTTCCCAAACAACACCAAATATGCCATAATTGAAATGACCAACTTTATCCAAGGATGCCACACTATCAGGAGGACAATCGCAAGATCGGTACATCCGATCCACCACTAGGAAATAACCCATAGATGTGGAAACACGCATGACATAAGCAGTGAATCATACTCTAAATAATGTCCAGTACGAAAAAGGTTGTCATATCAGAATGTACGGAGCCAAAATCGAATAACACAATATACTCTTTTCATAATGCCCATATCAAACATTTAAATCTATCTAACTCCATCTCCTAGATTTTTAGCCACCAACAATCAATTAGTCTAGTCCCCATTACAATCGTACACATACTCGATTCATTGAACCCCACATACTTCTCACAGTTTCCACTAAAGCCAACATTTTTAATACTAACAAACATCATAAGCACACCAGCCATTTACCTTACTCTCAAACCGTCAATAGTATAAAAGTCTTCTTAAGAAACACATTATCGCCTCCAAAATTTTCAAACTATGGCGCTCTCTCCTTTCAAATAAGCATTTTATGACAGATACGGGTCTCACCCAAGGCTGATAGCACTAATTTCAAATCTAAAAGTACTTTCCCATTATTATAAAGTTATTGAATCACGTATAATGTCAACTCCACGCAATCTTTCACATACCAAGTTTCAACTATTATAACCTCTACTCACCATTAATTACCTATGTAACATATCATAACAGTCTGTATCGTCCCATGAACAAAGTAGTTTCAATCCCCTTGAAATCTTCATTAACCATGTAGAATTGTAGGTTCACACCGTTGAATATCCATAAGTTATCTATCATAATTTGAACAATCTAGCTCGACATAACGACACATAATCTTACACACCTCACTATTTTTTCACCCAAATCAAAACCCAATCTTCATAAAAATTGCTAATAAATCCCTAGTAAATCTATACCGAACCAATTCACAACTATAGTCATATTAGAACTTATATATGAAAATCCATACATTCTTCAACTTAGAACAAATAGTCTATATGAGAGGTCTTATTCCTTCACATCTCTTAAATTCTTCCTATGACGCAAATTTTAAATACCTTGAACTCTTCAATACACCAGACTCTTTTTCCTTTCACTGACGTTCTTACCAATCTTATCCTTTGACCAACAACCCCTGATATTTTTACCTTATCCTCTAAACCAAAACATTACGTGAAACCCCCCTTAGGTATAACAATCAAAAGTAACCAAATTTACTACTCAAGTTATTTTTAAGTCCTTCCAAATGCCTCATACTCTATGCGATCGATCATTTCTTACCTTACCAATTCATACCTTGACAAAACACACTACCACAAACCTAAACTCACAATGAAAAACTTGAATTTTGAATCCAATTGTGTAACCCAATTCCTTTATCTATCAACATTAGCTTATACCTTGAAGATTTTTATGAATTCATGTATCTTAGCTTATCATTGATCACCTCTCCATCGACCTTATCATATCTTTCGCTAAAAAATCAACCATACTCATTATCAAACTCAAAACCAGAAAAAACTTATCATCACACTCGAGCTGAACATCTGTACACTCTTTTTTCAAGCCTTATCCAATAGTTTTTAACCAATTTGACTAACCCATGACACTATTACCATGACTAGAGCAAAACGGATGAAACCACGTGTCTCTGAACCCAATTCTCCTCTATTTGAAGACATATCTTTAGCCCTTACAATCTGAGTAAATATCCTTGTTCTCGCCTCTTACTGAAGGCTAAACTACATCCCACTAATTCTTTTCATTTGTGACTCTAGTTCATTTCAATTCTATTTGAGCGGTGTCTCAGCACCTTCTACAACTTTTCATGCAGCCACGCTACTCACCAAAAAGTAGCAAACCACAACCTTAGATACTCACAAGACGTTATTACAATATAAAAATTCGTTTAGTCAACAATCCTCATCATATAGTTGCATCTCAATCACAATCCATCAAAAACTCTTATTACTGTTATGCTCGGTTAGCCCTTGCCATCACCACAAAGTCAACCTTGTCATCGACACGACAACTCAAACCCAACTACACCAATCAAATTCAAAAGACTAACTCAATTTTATACGTATTTTCTTACTAAAATGCTCAATTACCTTCACACAAGTATACTCGTTGGAATTTTCTTTACCCATAAGTTTTTCAGTCCAATATCGATCCACTCCCTTGTAGCTTACGATGAAATCACTAGTCCTCATTTAGAATTTTCGGGATACACTTCAAAACTTAAACATATTAATACCGTAACAAAGATCCACCACTAAAATCTTCCTTAAAAATAATTCTTAATCCAAGCGTCCATAGTAACAAACTAGTTGGTTTCTCAAATATAAATGCAACATCGAATCTCATTATATAAACATGTGATACAACTGATAACTCCTTAAGTAGTTAGAATTCGCACTTGACAATCGACGTCTCTGTTTCCATGTACCACTAGTACCACATCGTAAAAGTCCATTAGATCCACCACTTAGAACACATCATACCCCTCGAAAAGATTGTATGCAAATATCCCACACATTTCTATCCATTGAATAACTGCAAAAACATTATCAAATTCATTTTGTGTCTAGCCCAAGCGATATGCATTCTTTTGTAGATCATGTCGATAGTAGAAGTAACACACTCCATAACTCTATTAAGTAAGCATTGGTACCGTTGTAGTAGTCATATCATGACCCTCTTTCGTATACATTTACTCTATGAAACCGCAAAAGAGATTCTGACCTCAATTGGTGCAACATCATCCTCATCATTCACTAAGAAACCCATACATATTTTGACAACTTTACTAATTGTATTTTTCAAAGTCACAATGTTCATTGTCTAGCCATTCCTTTAATTATTCCATTTTCAATTGTCTAACCACTCCAGATATTATCTATACCACATAAGTATTATTCTCTCAACTGGGTAACTAGCCTAAAATGATACCATGTTTGTGAAGTCCCTTAAACCATTGTTCAACCTCATCATTCGAATATCCTCATAATGCATCATTGAGTCATCACCTTACTCAACTCTTTCAAATTGCTGAACAGTCTTAATCTGACTACACATCCTTTCAATAATTTTATCACTCCCACTTTAGTACTAGGTCTAACATTCAAGCTATACATGACACACCAACTACTCACATGAGGAACTACGCACGAGTTATCACTATAAGTGAGAGTGAATGGAGTGAAACGATAAGAATAAAAATGGACAAAGGATGCATGATAGAGATTCAAGAAGTGGAGATTTTTTTCTTAAAAGTCACCATAGCCTCTCGAAGATAAGTACAAACGTCTCCGTACCAATCCTCGGGACTCTATTAGACTCGGCTTGTATACATGTGAGACCTATGAACCTGGGGCTCTGATACCATTTTGTCACGACCCAAAAATGGACGTGATGGCACTCGTCTTATCCCACCAAGATAAGTCAGCCTAAAACCCAACTAATACGGTGAATGCTGAAGTAAAACGAGAATAAAAGTCTAATACTATAAACTATTGCGGAAAACAAAGTCAACTTAATTAAACACCCAAAATCTGATTGTCACGTGTACAATCCTCTAAAGTATTACAATTGATTCAAAGAAAAACCCAAGTCTCAAATGACATTGTTTCTAGAATAGAACAAGATCATAAATAGGAGTAAGAAGGTTCATTGAGATGACAAACAGCTACCTCACATATCTCCAGAAATCCTCGGAAAAGAAGATAATAGAAAGTATCACAAAGATTCGGGTTCATAACCTACAAAATTGTAGAAGCAAGGGGTGAGTACCAAACCACACGGTACTCAACAAGTAAACTTCTAAACACAAGCTAAAAGAATAGAATACGGGTACTCCTTAGACCCCATTCGAACCTCCATAACTACAACCTGCATAAAACCAGCCCAACCTAACAGTTCACAGTTTACATAACACACAGTTCAACAAAAACTCTCTAACAATTACATATCCTCGACAACAAGCTCAATATTCATCAATCACAAGTTCCACAGAAAGGCACTCACAAGATCAACAAAACACAATATCAAGTTCACTAATGATAAATATGAGCAATGCAATATCAAGTATAGTGATGCATGTCTGACCTAGTGATACACACCCACTGTCTCTCAGTCCGGGACCCACGGGGGACATATATGTCCATGCATCCATCGCGGCGTGCGATACGACCCTTGATATATAGTATCCATTGCGGCGCGCTATATGTCCCTCGATATATAGTATTAATCGCAGCGCGCGATACGTCCCTCGAAATGGTACATCCTCTTATCACAACCATGTCTCAGAACCAATGCAAATGACATGTTCACACAAATAATGAGGAGATGACCATTTTCATAAAAATGCACAATTCACAACAATACAACCGTGATACAACATCAACAATTAATCAATAAGCCTTTCAAATCATTCTCAAACATCACACACCAACAATTAATCACATTACCTTTTTATTACCCTTTTTCCATCTTTAGAATTATTCAACATGGACAAGTCAACCCATCACCAATTCCCATTACACCGTAACACATACCACAAGGAAATACACGATTCTATGCACTCAACAAGGGTTTAGAAATCCACTTGTCTCAAATAATCGAACAATCACTCCGGGACTTGAGCCTTCCCTTTTCGTTGTACTTCCAACTCAAAGCAATCTATTCACATTAATAATCCCAATAAGATTTCAAAACCAACAACACCCACATTTCTATAGGTCTAGCATAGACCCAAAAACTCACTCGATTTATAATCAAATTCCTAATCTTGGTGCCAATTAATACATCAAGTCTTTTATGTTCCTAATTTTTCAAACCTAGGGTTGAGTTCCGATTCCTTCAAATATCATAAATATACTAGAATTTGCATAATACAATACACCTAATATTTAATTACTTACACTAATATATCAAAAACTTGAATCATAATTTGATAACTATAAGAAAATTGTGAAACCAAAAATTAGGGTAATAACCACTAAACTTAACTATGAACCACTGTATAAAAATCTAAAGCAAAATCCTCAAATCATCATAATAATTACTTTACAATCTTGTGGCGATCGTTAATATGGCCACCAAGGTCTTTCTATCCAACTCTAACTGCACGTATAAATAGCTACAAAATTAAGTTTTGCAACATTCAAACTCTCAACTCTCTTTCCTAACCCATTATAATAATAAACTAATAATAATATAACCTCTAAGAATACATTTCAATTCATTGTTTCAGGTGTTCTTAATTACCTGATGCATATTGGCCGCCACTCTAATTGTGTTGGAGTTGTGACGTTCTCCTCGGAACGCTACCCTTTTCTTTTCGTAAATTATGACCCAAAAATTCCCAACCCTAATAGTTTATTTCCATATATGGGTCAAGTGGTATATGTTATTAAGAAAATTATAAATTTGACTCATTAAACATTAACTAAAATTAGTTATTTAATAAGTAACCATCAATTTATTAACTATAGTTAAACGAATTTTCAAAATTTCCAAAAATGACCTTCTAGGTCATTACAGATACTTTACCGTTATGGATCTATTACATCATCTCTAAATTAGTCTACATTCCCTTTACTCTAATACTCGAGAAAGGCTTAACTCATGGCTATTGAACTCTCCATAAGCAGGTACTTAGAATCCTTCTAAGACCTCTTTCTAAGATGCTTCTATTAACCTCTTCTCATTGGCTTATAAGGCCACTTAATCTGTCTCTTAAGGGAAAATAATGCTTACACCAGCCTATTCAACATTAACAGCTCAAATATACTATCTAGGCACACATGAAAAATCATTAACTTAACTGGAACCTCGTCTGATTACATACAATCTTGGGTACACCTCTTAATGCTCTCGTTACTCTTATGACTTAGCCACACTTCACTACCCTTATCTAAAAGATAGGATCTCTCTCTTGTACCACTCATATTCATTGCAACTAACACCTCGATTCCTCACCTACTCTATGTCAAGTCTACCCGATCAGATCTCAAGACTAACATCATCACCCTCATGTTGCCATTCTTTTGATCACGACGCTCATCTCAAATTCAAGCTAAATGTTTATTACTAAATCCGGTTGTTTATTACTAAATCCGGATATCAATATGATTGCTCGCTTACTATACTAACTGCTCGCTTACTATACTAACTTACAACTAGTAGATAAAAATTAAGAAACACTCGCCTACTAAAACCTCATCGCAAGTAGTCAATCTTTATCTCTTAGTCTACCTATTTACAGATTACTGTCACATTCCATTTCACAACTTAAGTACTATTTACTCATTCACTATACATCATTGCCTAATTAGTTTTATAACACTTTGAATATTATGGCCTCTCCCTTAAAATCATAAGTCTAGCGTAGATCTATCACCTGAATACTCTACTCTTTTATTCAACACCTATATTTGGTCGTTACTAACATAATGACACATCATCATAAACTCCTTTCTAGTCAAAGTATACTCTAACTCATCCATACTAGTAACTCTTACTCTACCTTCTATCATGAAATCTATACAAACTCATCACTTCTTAGTCTACCTATTAGGAAAAACTCCTCATTAATAACCTACTGGGTACATGACTACAATAACATAATTTACCTCATCACTATCTCCCTTTCTTATATTACTTAACCTCTTCATGAATTCTTCTAACTTTGGGCACTTTTACTACTACTACTGTTTATAATCTCATAACTCATACTATCTTTTCGGGTATAATTACTACCCAATCTCTAAAACACACTTCCTCATAGGAGTCCCAATTGAAACAAGGTTCATAGAAAAGAGTCTGGGAATACGTTTCACTTTTAGCTCGAACGCACGATTCATATGAATAAAAGTGCATTATTTCGAATTTCAACACTTAAGCTCACTCAAGGGCTTCTCTCAAGCCCATCTGCAATCTCATGACTTTCTCGAGACTCTTGTTGAGAGTAATTCATCGATAAGAAACTGACTTTGCTTTTCAACTACCTTGAGTATGGGGGTAGTCGAATGAATCTGAGAAATGCACGAGTTTGAATAAGTTCTTTATGACACAGCTCTATTGCACAATTTAGAGTATGAAAGAAGGAAAACTTTTCTTAAATGTCTGTAGTCCCTCATTTATAGAACTGGGCCCTCACAACCATAAATAAGATTCTACTGACACGACTTTATAGACACCCTAGGATACTTGAACTCTGTGCTCTGATACCAAGTTTGTCACAACCCGAGCCTATACCCTGGATGTGTTCGGCACTCGAGAACCATTGATGGTCCCCAAGCGAACCCTCATCCTGGCTGACTACAAGTGGACGACTAACTCAAGCATACATAAGCTTAAAACTGAATTAAACTTATTGAACTCAAATACTCAACTTTAAAAAAATCTGAACAATACTCAATAGATATACTCATAGTGTGTAAACAACTCAAAAGAAGGTTAATACTGAAAAACTCCTCAATTATATCTATCGATGAAGCCTCTACTATTACAGAAGGATATCGGGATAAAATCCATGACATCTCAAAACTACTAACTGTAAAGTAAAGGTGAAGTCCTCCGGAATATAAGAAGGCTCACCAAGCTGACTGGAATGTCACATGACCTCAACGAAACACCTGTTGATAATCTTGAACACCTAGATCTACATCATAAAATGATGCAGGTCGAATGTCATCAGTACGTTGAATGTACGAGTATGTGATAAGGTTAGAGTAAACAAATATATGGGTCGAATGACTAAAAGCAATAACTAACTAAACATACAGGGTTGGAAGAAATACTCACCTCAACTCAACTCAATACAAAGTAACCATGATAGATGCAATATTTAAAAACATTATAAAACAGGAGATAAAACTTAATGTTGTATAAAAATACAATAAAATACTCTTTACTCTTATTTGGGAGATTCTCTAACCGACAACCATCACTATGAGCTACGTGATGATACAACATCTCGCCCACGCTGCTAGAACTGTCCTATACCTTGCAGGGGTATAGAACACCTCAACTAAGTGGATCCACTAAGCTCTGCCCGAAGGCACTTAGAATTCATCTAAAAAGTATGATCTTGTACCCATGTTGGCATACATGGTTTATGAGGAATGTGAGTTGTCTGAACTCATCCCCATATCGGTGCTCAATACTACTCCCAATAATATATACTCATGCTCAATCTTTAAAAGCATACTCTTCCTCTAGTTTGAGATAATTGCTCAAACTATCCTCTTAAAAAAGGCAACTGCTCTTGAAATATCTTTGAACTCATAACTCATTTAGAAATCAAAGTTTCTCTTTTATCAATGTAAAAACTGATACCTTTAGGAATACTTAGTTCCCTTATACTCTTACTCAATTCATACCTGAAAACTCTTTTTCAAAAACATATCAAAATCATATTGTAATATGATCATTGATGACTCGGGAAGTCATATTACATAAACATTGATGGTATATCTAGATACATGATTGGCGTGAGGACGAACAAGTCATCACTATGAAAAATCACATACCTGGAAAGAACGATGTTCTTGACGAAATCCACAGAAACTTGATGAACGCTTGAAAACCTAGCTTTTCTCTTCTTGAAACTTCACTCTAAAAACCCTAAGTGTTTTGAACGTGAATGGATATTTTAGAATCTGATTCAAACCCTTAATTGGGTCAGGAAAAATGTATTAAGACAAGTGGGAAAAAGGAAAAGACCAAAATACCCTTTCTTAAAACGGATGGAAAGCCTTAACTAGAGAGACTTCACTCAAATGAGCATAACGTTTTACTCGTAGCTCTGAATTTAGCAAACTTGGTGGCGTTGGAAAGAGGACTCAACGACCTTCAATTTGATTGCTCATGAGCTACCTAATTATTTATGTGTTAAAAGATAAGGTTAATTAAAGTTGACCCAAGAAAAATCTCTTAGTGAAACTCAATTGGAAGGAAAGTTTTCAACTCAACTTTATGCTAGGGAATTCTAGTGACATTAACATCTAAGAAAATTTAGAATCACTCGGTACAAATCTTATTCACCATGAAGAATGACTCGAGTCTTAACTTAGAAATTTTCGGGATGTTACAAGATCTTCCGCAAATAAGGTTATTTGTCACGACCTTATATGCAAATGAATAATGGTTCGGGTTTAGGTTAGAAATTTTTGGAATGTTACATGTTGGTTGTTCATAATTCATTTACTATAATAGATGATGATCCTACTAGTTCACCGTGGTTGTATATCAATACTGCACTTGGTTTTTCTTTATTGATTATAAGGCATATTCTGACGATTGCTTTGAGACCTTAGTTACGAGATGCACAACATTTGAATTCAAGGGTGAGTTACTTCTTCTGGGCTGCCATAGATACTTCTCTATCTTGATGTTTCTCTTTCTAGACACAAATATTTTAAACTTTATTTTACTTCTTGTTTGGGTTGCATCCCTTTACTTTAGACTTGTCAGATGTTTTTGTACAACATCTTTTAAGTTTGAAGGAGTTCATTCCGTAATTATTTTATTGATTGATCGGGTTTATGAGAACTCGATCTTTTAATTATTTAAAAATAATTTTCTTAGTGTTTAATTTCATGCCTTCATTGTTTTAAATGGTCTAATAGTTTAAGTTCGGGGTTGGTAGTTGATTCTTCCTTTGAAGGGTTAAGTGTGGGTGCCACTCACAGCGGATCAGGATCATGACACACTGCAATAATGAAGTTTTGATCATTGTGACAGTGTGACTACATTGTATAATTTCAACTCTTTTATTTTAGGGATTCACTAAGGGATATAAAACTGGATTTTGGAGGAAGCGAGAGCGTCTAAGGACGATAGCACAACTTTTGAATGAAAAAAAAAAGAAGAGAAAAGAAACAAATAATTTCAAGATTTTGATGAGAGTATGAAGATCTTTTAAGAGTTTTTTCTTGATTCCAATTTTTATTCACTTGATACATGAACTTGCCAATGTTTGATATAACCATGGTTTAGATTTTTGCACAGTAACTCTTTTGTAGTTGAGTTAGATAAAACTTACGATTTGATTTGTGTCACAATCCAAAACGAGTCATGAGTGGCACGCACACTTAATCTTCTAGGGTAAATCAACGAATTCAAACTCCAACTTATATTAATTGTTCAACTTACGAAATACAATCATAATGCGGAAACTCAAATCTTATTAATGTAAGAAACAAAAAATTCATTAGAGTCTATTACATATCATTCCCAAAACCTGAAAGTCATCACATCAAGGACATATAATTCCCAAATACTAATTCTGAGAGTATCAAAGACACCATAATAGATAAATAAAATAGCTTGTGTCTGAAATCTAAGAAAATCATGCCATGATCGAGAGAATTCAACACGAGTTAGAAGGAATAACTCATCTTGAAATCTGATGTATAGGAGACTGACTAGATCTGAGGGGGAGTCGAAGTCACTGGTACACTTGTTGCACTCCACAAAAGGAAACAAAGAAAAATACAAGTAAGGGTCAGTACAGGGCAACATGTACTGAGTAAATATTATCGTCCGACTCAAAATAGAAACAAATATGCATAAAGTAATAACATGAAATCAACTATAGCACTTAGTAGGTGGCAAGCAACAAACAACATGAACAAGTGACAACAATATTGAAGCAAGTATGTAATTAGTCAATAATATCAAGAACACACATGAGGACTTAGGCCTCCACACCACGTTCTTTTAGGAAATGAGTTCTTTGAGATTGAGTACGTTAAGTTATTTTAATATGTTTTTCTTTAATGTTATCGTGCTAGAACGTGACACCCGATCAAATAATATTGTATCGGCTCGTGGCATCCGATCCAAATATATTGTTTCGGCTCGTGGCACTCGATCCAACAATATAGTTAATTTCTCATTCTTTATCATCACTTTCCTCTTCATTAACAATATTTCATCAAGCCTTCTTATTTCAAGGCATCACTTTGATAGAGCAAGTTCAAGATTATGGATTTCGCGCTCTTGGGATTACAGACCAATAACAATAACATATAAATTATCCAAACCACAATAATTAAGTACATAGAAATTTTCACAATATTACTCAATGACTATTAGTCACTATTACGAGTCTCTCTATCACATACTACCTCAATTGAAGAACCAACGTCAAGCAAGCTAATTCACCAAAAAAATTTCTTTCTTCAATGCCTCCAAACGTTCCCAATCTATCAAGTATGCATAATTTATAAGTAAACAAATTCACAGACATTCATATTACTGTGTCTCCCATAAATCACCCAAATCTATAATCAAGTTCCTAATCTTGATGCAAATTAATACACCAAGTCTCATATTTCTTAAATTTCACGCCTAGGATTTAGTCTCATTTTCTCCAAATAACATAAGTCTAATGATATTAATATAATACAATACATCTAATATTTAATTAGGCATACCAATATATCAAAACTTGAATCATAATATGATAACTATGAAAAAAACATCTAGAATTTAAGCAAAATTACATCACCAATAATTTTTAACTATGAAATCAAATTTGTAGAATCAAGTAGCATACCAATTATCCATCATAATCTTACATTAACTCTCAACCATTTTGTCCTCCACAATGCCATAATTATCCACTAACATAGTCCCCTATATCTTTAAAAATTAATAACCCAACCAAAGAAACATCAAATTGTTGCTCTACCAATCCACTCGCCTAGCCACAATCATATTAAATTCCCCTCTATCATATACATCTACACAAGTATGAAAGCTTAGTTAGAAATATTTATTTTTACCTCAATAATCTATGGTCCCCTCATTGATGCCACATAAGTTCTCCACGTTGTGTTCGTCCGAAGGTGAGTTTACGTTCTTCTTTTATTTGTTTTTTCCTTCTAAAATAATTATGTACTAGAAGTAACAAACCTCACTAACTTATTCTCACATATGGGCTAAGTGACATATAGTATTAAATAAATTATGGGTTTGGTCTATTAATCATCAATTAAATTAATTATTTAATAAATATCATTAACTAAATAACTATAATTAAATAGTTCACAATTACTATTTAAAATTTATGAAAAGAGTCAAAATAGTTCTAGTACTCAAAATGACCTAACAGATTGTTGCCATTAGTGATCACTTTATTTTTTTCTCATGTGTTCACTTGATTTTTTTAGGAGTTATTGAGTTATTAAGTGCAAGAGATAATTGAATTTCTTCACTATTTTAATTCGTTGTTAGACGTTGTTCAGTTATATATTAATTCTTCTCATGAGAAAGAATTAGAAATTTAGTTCAAGAAGTGTCATATAAATATTCGAAAGAAATCTATATTTGTTAATATACATGAAACCATTGAAAACTACTTTCATGTGTTGTATTTCTTGTTCTTCCCTTTGATCGTATATTCTAAGGGAATATAATTATTAGAAGGGAGTATCCAAAAAGACTTTGCTCGCCCACAATATTTTATCCCAATCAAGCATAGTGAAACCTCCATCAAATGCAAATAATTTTTAATTTTTACATAAATTGCATTAGACAATACAACAATTATGTCAATTCATGAACTATCTTTATGAAGATTTTCATAATTACTTAGGTGATTTTGAAGATATAGTAACCATGAGAGAGTACACTAGAGTTCCTAATGTGGCAATTAAAATGATAGTTTTTTTATTTTCACTCAAGCGAGAAGCTAAAACATGGACTTATAGTTTATGAAGTGAAAACATCACCTCATGAAGATGATTTGGTTCAAAAAAATTTAAATAATTTTTTTTTGCTGGAAAAAGAGATGAAATAAGACATCATAAACTTTTTTCAAGAACGAGGTAGAGTCAGTTTCTGATGGGTGGTAGATTTACACTTATTTGAGGAATTTTTAGTTCAACAATTAGTGTCCTCAATGCCTAATTATGTCCTATCCTGATGATATTTTGATGATTTGCAGCTTTGAAGGCTAAAGGACAAGGCGAGGATGAATACTTGAAAGAAAGGTCAAAAACATTGAAAGAAGTATAAACTCCACACTGGCAGTCGCCTAACCAAAAGGGCGGATCATCCAAATGAAATGACCTCGTCCAAAGTGACAATGCTCACAATTGAAGATAATTGAGACAGGTCGGCGAACTAAAAGTGAAACGGTGACTCACCAAAAATGAAGGGCGAACAAGATGATCATCGCCGAAGGTGACAGGATTTGGATAAAAAATGAAGGCTTAAAAGGTAAATAAATATGGTAATCAGCGATTCACCAAATGTTAAAGACAGACTCGAACAAGTTCGCCAACTGAGGTTCAAACACCTGAAGTAAATGAAATGTGATCTGAGGAATAAACGGTGATCCGCCGATCGTGTTCGGCGAGCCCGACTAATTTCACCGAGTTGGTTACGCAGTGAATTTTAGGAAACTATAAATAGCCCATAGGAGAGAGAAAATAGAGAGTTTTTGGGCAGAAGATTTTTTCAGATCTTTTGTTTTTAGAGAGTTTTTGTATGAGACTATTTACCTTGTGAAAAACATCTTTAGTTTGGGGTTTTCAATTTTACTTTTGCAATTGACAATGGGAAGTTGAAATCTAAGTGCTGTTGATTATAATTGCCTAATTTCATCCCATCCATGGTTGCTATATTGATAGGTATAATTTTGTTACTTTTTGTGATGGGTGGCTAAAACTCCAAGTCTAGAAATGCAATTATGGGGTTGGGTGTTGATTTGATGTAGTGGGTATTATGTTTTGCTCTATTTTATTGTTGTTCATTCATGGATTTAGGCTAATTAGCACGAGGTTAATTCATGGGTTAAGGTTGCAAACGTAATCCTATTTTTGATCTTTGATTGATGTTCGAAAAAGATCGATTAGAGTGGGTAATTAGTTTAATGCATGCAATTTAGGTTTGACTTCTATGGTTTGCTCTAAAGAGAGATTATGGTTCATATCTATTTGCCCCCAAATCTACTGAAACAGAGATTCTGTAAGGTGAGTTGATTTGTTATTCATATAGATGACACCGAAAGGAAATTCTATAAATTGGTACTATGAGATCGAAAGAAGATTAGTGTCATTTAAGATGACCCAGCCTATCCATGAGTGTTTAGCACTATTGAGCAACACAATGACCCCTATGTGACATTGATTCCAATCCTTGCACCCCTAGATTACTTGTTAATTGCTTGAATTTCTGAATTTTAGTTTAATTGTGACATTTGATACTATAAACTCTTTTAGTAAATTTGGTGGAATCATCCACCCATTTGTTTTAACGTGCTACAATGAATAGGTCCGCATTTCTAAATTTCTAGTTGAATTCTTATCATTATACCATTCTTTGTGGGATTCGACCCCGACTCTTAGTTGGGTATTTTAATTGACAACCATCGCTTATTCTCTTACTTGTTTTTTAGGATAGTTTGAGTTTTATTAGTTTTCAAGTCTCGATTGATTTAGATCTATGATGAGAAATTGTCTGAATCGTAATTTTTCAGAGAGTGGAATCTTGTACTATTTTGCAATGATTTGAAATCATCATCAATAACAGTAATATATATACAACCTCGGGTAGAAAATTAACAAAAGTAAGACTCACAACTATTACTGACATGCTAGACCAAATTATTGAATATTTTAGTCAATAGCCAACTGATATAGGCATTCTGAAGAAACAAACGAGAGTAAATCAAACTAATACAATAAATTCACTGACTCAATAAGTAGATGTTATGATTCTGAGGTTTTATTTTTTTAACCCAACATCTCGAATATCTAACCAAGGAAAAGATTCTACATTTTATGACATAAATCATATGAGATAAGATTTCAAGTGGTCAACTAGCCTGAAAAGTAAGTGAATGATAATAGTTATAAAGGGTCGACAAGGCTAGCAAGATCCCACCTAACTTGTAGGTTTCACAACATACGTCTATAAGCCTCTAAGATCATAACTACTAATACGTAATTAGGACAGATCCCCAACCTACCAATCCACTATACAAATCAAAATAAGACTCCAATTCAAGAACTTGAGAAGAATGGTACATACTAGTCATATATATTGAACATGACAATGCCTAACGAGGACATCTATATTCTTCTTGTCTAAAACTTGTAGGCATGAAGGTAGTGTCCCAGGAAATAGGGCATGAATTGCGAAATAATATACCGAACATACAAGGCGATAAAACAACCAAAACTAATACTAAAAATGAACATCACACTGTACTAAATATAATCTAAAAGGAGTCAAAGGTAATTTGAAGACAACTTTACCAACATATTTTGTAGCCGACTTATCTACTTCCGACTCGAATCATAACAACAATTAATAAACGATCACCTGACCCCGAAAAAGGCTTGGTAAATAGCTATTAATATCATAAAGCTACAAAAATAAACATATGATAATGAATGTAATGCATATATTGAGTAGGTGTGCCACTTTGATCCCTATATTTCCTCGGGCCATTGTCCCGTAGGCAATCATAATGTAGGTGTACACTCTAATCCAATGCATATCTCCAACTGCCTTAGACTCATAGACAATCACATCCAGCACCGAAGGCAGACTCATACCTAGCCTCGAAGTAAAGCGCAAACATATGAGTGAATACATTCAAACACATAAATTCACAAAAAGAATTACTACGTCAATACCCAACAGAACAACATCAATCTAGAATTTTTACTAGCGATTCTACGGTAGTATACTAGACTTGAAGGTCATGTTCCTAATTATCATTGTGTCTTATTTCATATTAGTCATATGCTTCTATAATATTTGCTTTCACTAATGGAACTGTTTCACTGAACCATTCTTCACGATTTTTAATAAAAAAAGTATTATGGTTCTCAACCACAAGAAGGCATGAGATCAAATTAGAATGCTTTATGAATCTCCTTCCACGATATTGTTATTGTAATATCAAATTTGAGGCGTGAAATCAGTAAGACTCTTTTTCAATATATCCTTATTTTTTTTATATCTTCCCCTATATAATTTTAATCGAAAAGCAATTCTATATACAATAAAGTTGTAATCACATACAATTTTAAAATTTTGTAATCATAAGTGAATCTATTCATAACAATCTCTTGGCAATATCGATGTCTTAAGGTGGCCATAGCTTTTTCTTTTAAAAAAAGTCCACAATTCAAGTGGATCTTTTACTGTCAAATATTCAACCTTCATGCCTTCATTTGAATGATGATGAAGAAAAATCATAAACTTTGCTTTGTTTTGATTCGATGCTTTATTACCCTAAGTAATAGTGATATGAAATTTTTAGTGTTTAGGTAAATTTCATTATCAAGTATCCACTATAGATAATTTCTTTCCAAAAATATCAAATACTACAAATTCAAATTTTGACATATTCGACATGATGAATATTATCATAAAATAATTGATTTAATGTCATGATATATTTTAAAATAATAAAATAATATTTCAAATGAATAGAATATAACATGTGTAGACAATACATTACATGTTGGGATATAAAAAGTTACAAAAGTATGTTAATTCATGAAACATTGAAACTGCAAATTAAAGAGAATTATTAGTTCTATTATCAATTCCCTTTTTATAATGGTATCAGAGCCTAGAAAAGTTAATGGAGTATATGTAATAAGAATTCTCAGTTGACATAAATATGGTTTCTACAGATCTGATCATGGATCAGAGAGAAAGTAGTACGAAAAGTATAACCATAAATATACTTTTATGACACACAAATAATAACCATAAATATTGACATGAAAATAATCAAGAGTAAATAGTCTCCTATCATATTGCATAGTTTTTAATTTAGAATTATATATAAGATAGTTGACATATAATAGTATAATAATTTAAATGAAATATATCAATTAACATACCAAGTCAAGTATCATAATAATACCTAAAATAAGTCATGTATAGAGTAATTAAATTACACATTAAAGACTTATGAAAGTCCTATTAGAGATGTTAATAAATATTGAAATGTATACTTTTTCTTTTTGACAACAAAAATGTATAGTCAAATTTTTTTTATGATTGGACATCCATATTCAAAGAATTTATAACAAGTTATTCATAATCGATATTTATAACATTAGCCATTAAGTAAATTTATCATGTCCTTATTTGTAACTTGAAAAGTTCAATCAAATATGAATTATTATACAAAAGTATTTTTTAAATTAATTGACCAAATATAATTATTTCTCATCAAGATCATATATATTCACTATAAATTACAACTAATTTTAGAAGTTTAATCAAACGATAACGGAAATAGTGTAGTAAATTTTTGTCACAACTCCCAAAGCCACTTATCAACTGTTCCAACCACACAGATATAGCAAATACACCTTTCTTCTTTTTCATACAACTCACTACATATATGCAAAATCCTTTCTTCCGTTAATATAGCAAATAGCCCCTCAATATTTTGTACTAATTCTAAAATCCCTCTTTCTCTTTCCTCACAGTTCACTCTCCTCTGTCACTTTTTCCACCATTTTCCTCCCAAATCCACCGCAGATCTGACCCTCATAGCACCAGATCGGAACCCTACTTACCCCGGCGATGGAGGAGGCACTGGAATTGGCGCGAGCCAAGGACACGAAGGAGAGAATGGCGGGTGTTGAGAGACTTCACGAACTTCTCGAAGCTTCCAGAAAGAGTCTCTCTTCTTCTGAGGTCACTTCGCTTGTTGATGTCTGCATAGATCTTCTGAAAGACAACAACTTCAGGGTCTGTCAGGGTGCTTTGCAATCACTTGATTCCGCTGCTGTTCTATCCGGTGAACATTTTAAGCTTCACTTCAATGCTCTTGTGCCTGCCGTTGTAGAAAGATTGGGCGATGCTAAACAGCCAGTTAGAGATGCTGCTAGACGCTTGTTGGTTACTTTGATGCAGGTACTCATGCATGAACGCGCTTACTCTTTGTTTTACTGTAACTCTACCCTAATTGGATTATGTTTCTTTCTTTTTTTGCTTTTATTCATGTACATTAATTGAGGTGAGTTTTATGCAAATTTAATTTGGTTGTCTACTTCACACGAACATAAAAAATATTTCTTCAAATTTTGAATTAATTGGATTGGTTGAGATTTGTATGACAGTGCAGAGATAACCCTTTATTTTATTTTTAGTGATGAAGTGGTATCAGTATAGAGGATTCATATAGCCAACCCTGGATTGTTGCATATTTGTTGGGTTGGTTCAAATGCTAAATAATGGTTGAAGATTTCTTTCTTTTGTCTTTTTTTTTTTTTAATTGTGTAGGGTTAAGGGTGGTTGGAGGTGGTGGAAATGATTGAAGTTTGATTGGAAATTATATGACCCAATTGTATTCTGGTTACAAATACTTAATATATATGAAGTCCAGTTGATTGGGGTATGTCTAGTATTTTCAGAAGGATCCAAAATTAGTGAGATGCGGCTCAATAAAATTTGTGACATAAATCTAAGTTTTAATGTGAGGCTTTAAACTTAGAGCCCGTTTGGCCATATATTTTGAAGTTGATGACAATTTGAGTTCTTGCAGTTGTGATTTTTGAAACTTGAAGTTGTCTCTAGATATGCATTTTACTCCTTCTATTCACTTTTACTTATCCACTTTTTCAAAAATAGATTCACTACCTGTCCACTTTTTCTAAAATAGATTCACTTCTAACATATTAAGAAAAAATAATTATCTTTTCCCATATTTTATCCTTACTATTAATTACTTATTCTGCAAATCATTTTCAAGACCTAATACTAAACACTAATTAATAGGGTAAAATAACAATGTGTTTTTTTTAATGGGTGTGCCAAGTCCCAAGTAAAAGTAAATGGAGGGACTCCAAGGGAGTACTTGGAAAATTTTTAATATTTTCTGTGGGAACTTGACAATATTTGAGGAAATAATTTTTAAAATGATCAAATTTCACGGTCAAACAAATATTTGAAGGTAAATTTTCAAAATTTGATCAAAATCTATGGTCAAACGCTAGTTTATTTTACAAAATTCAGGTATATTTCTAGCTTGTTGAGCTATAATTGATTAATTATTTTAATCAATTTATTTTAATTATTTCTTTTTAATTGTTAGCTTCTCAAAAAGAAATTATTTCTATTTAATTAATAACAAACATATCCAATCCATTTAATATATATTTGTTGAGACGTGATTGATATTATGTAACAATAATTAGCTCTAGAATTATTTGAATCACCATATGCTAAAAAAACATTAAATTCAAATAGGAGGACAGTGCTATGGAGTTTCACTACTATATTACAACTCTTCCAATTCTTGATATTAAAAATACAAGTATCTTGATTTAATCTTAAAAGACGTGCTCTTTGATTTATGAATCAATCAAATATGACAAAGATAATTAGTTTGATTAAGAAAAGCTGAACTGAAATTGAAAAGTGAACTTGTTATAAACAGGAAAGGATGGATGTATGTGGACAAGGAAAAACCATTCCCAAATGGGAAGCTAAATGCACTAATTAATAAAAGATAAGAACTTGTAGTAATTAGTGTAGTGGATAACTCCTCATACAGGACACAACGAAGCGAGTGATGGGCACTAATCATAAGGAAACTGCTCACTCATTTTGGGCCTTCAAAAATTTGAGGCCTAAACCCAATGCTTTAGTGGCTTTAGCATCTAGCCAGCCCCGACACACTTTCATGGATGAAATTAGTGATAGTAGTGCAAAATTAAGTTCACCATTCTGTTACTGAAAATTCATTATTTGGAATGCAGAACGTTACTAATGATCAAGTTCTTTGACATGTTAATTTTGATCAAATATATGATCATCTAAAGAAAAAAGCAATAAAAAACAATGAAGTTATCATGGTTGTTGCCTATAATGTACAACTAATTTAGCCCGGTATTTAAATGGAGAAGGGTAGGGGTGGACCCTTTCGAAGCATTTACCATTAGCCCTCGAGGATTTTTTGGTGGGTTGTCTGGAGAGAGAGAGGAATAGAAGAGTTTTTGAAGATGTAGAGTTGAGTTTCCCTTGGTTATAAAGTAGCCTCAGTTCCCTTATTTTATTTTGGTGCACTCAGATAGTCCCCTATTGTGGGTGGAGTTTGTACAGAATCCGTTGATTGTGCAGATTCTTTACCTTTTTTGGTGTACCACTTGTATATGGTCGTTTATGGCCTTGTTTATGATATGAAATATGTTTACTTGATGATAAATAAATAAATGTAAAACTAATTTAGCATATGAAGATGGCTTTTTTTATCAGGTAAAAAGTATTTTCATGGCAAAAAAACTGACCATACACAAGGGGTATACCAAAAGATAAAGAATGTACAGAAAAATGATTCTTTACAAACTCCAAATCTTCTATTGGGAGCTCCATGGGTGCACCAAAAGAAAATAAAAGGGATCAGAGAGACGGAGAACTCCTCAACTAGGAAAACTCGACTCTACCCTTTCAAAAGCTCTCCTATTTCTCTCTGTCCATACCACTCACGTTAACACAGTGTAACCACATTCCATGCCCTACATCTTCTTCTCCTTCCAACCTAACATCAACTCTTTCACAGTACATGACATTGTCTGCGAAGTGCCAAACCACCTCACATACCCACCAAGTGTGTGAAGATAATATAATTGGGATATTCTTTCTTTTTCCACGAGGCAGAACACTATTTCTTTTTGATAACCACAGTTTTTGGGCCAGCTTGCGCGCGCCTCGACTAATTCCATGGGATACCTGCCACTTCCCACCAACAACAAGTACCAGAGTCAACTGTCACAAAGATGTAGATAAGACACCTATCAAATTGAGTACTTATTTTGCAAGGGGATTTTTCGAACGTTAATTTTATTAACTTTCAGATGTAAATATTGTTAGTTGTCACAGCTACAACCATATCGGAAATAATCTCTCTACCCCCCAAAAGTAGGGGTAATGTTTGCATGCATCCTACCTTCCTCAAACACCACTTGTGGGCACCCTCCCAAAGAGGTGCCAATCTATGCTGTACAGAGTCAGCAAAAGCCCAACCTGCAAACAAAAATGCTGCAACTTAATTTATACTAATCATTCTTTTTCAAATGACTACATGTTTTCTTTCCTTTAGCTACTTCATGCTTAATATGCAAAATATATTAGGAGTCCGAGTGCGGTGATGTAATCCATCACCAATCCCAACTCTCATTAAGCATTCATTTGCTACCACAAGTAAGATACTACAACAGAGCTAAGACTACCATGTCCACATAAAAGAGACAGCTACTATTGGCTTATTCTCCCTTTTTAAGTTGCCGAATACTGCTCAGTTCTCAGTAATACAATCAATCCAAATGCACCTATTAATAAAATCTGAAATGATACCATTGCATTTTACTTTAGTAAACCTACACTTAGTAAAGTTTTGGCACAAGAGGAATTTTGTGTATGTTCAGAAGACTGGTTACATTTTCAGCCACTGTGATCCACTACCCATAGACCTGCAATCAAATATACAGACATGGTGGTCAACTCACGGGCAAAACAAGTTGCACAACTAGAACCAGCATGAGATAATTTCAACTTGTGCTCAAGGAGAAGAAACTAGAAATCTATTTGATTGATTAATATATATATTCTGCAGGTTTCTTCACCAACTATCATCGTTGAGAGGGCAGGGTCTTATGCTTGGATGCACAGAAGTTTCAGAGTTCGAGAAGAATTTGCTCGTACTGTTACATCAGCAATTGGTCTTTTTGCAGCAACGGAGCTTCCCCTTCAACGAACTATTCTTCCTCCGGTATGTGAATCAACATGAATGCTTGATGAAGCTCTTTTGTATGTTGTCATACAAAATAAGTAACCTTTTTAAGTCCAATTTTGTAAACATCCTTCTTTTTTGCTGCTATTGTCAGATTTTGCAAATGTTGAGTGATCCTAATCCTGGTGTTAGAGATGCAGCCATATCATGTATTGAGGTTAGTGAAACTGTTTTCGTATCTCAATTTCATGTATTTGTGGTACTGTGTAGAGTGAATAATTTTTGTTTTCTCTAGAAAGGGAAGTAGATAGGTTTTACTTCCATTTTGAATTGTTAAAGTTGTATGTAATTATTGTCTGCATTAGTGATTTTGCCGATGACTTGCTGCCTTTAATTTTGATCGTCTGTGTTAATTGTAGCTATATGGTAAATTGGTAACATTTGTAAAAGACAAAAGACCATATGCTTCATTAATTTGACCATTTTAAAAATTCAGGCATTTTATTACAAAAGCGAGATATGGGTATTTTTGCCCATTGTTATTAAGATTTTATTGCTTGATAAATTTTTTTACATTAAGAGTTGATGTTGCTTACTTGAAATGCAAAAGAGGCCAATATACTTCATACAGTTTCATGATAGCTTGAATATAGATATAAATCCTTGAGTCGAGAGTCTATCAAAAACCTCTCTACATCCCAAGGCAGGGATAAATTTGTGTACACTTCACCCCCTCCAAACCCCACTTGTGGGATTTCACTGGTATGTTGTTGAATATAGAGATAAAAGCAGTGTTGTCAAAGGTGCACTTAAGCCTTGAAGAGACGCTCAAAACGTGCTGGGCATTTTGCGTCGCTTAATGTGTGCTTTAGTATTGTCATTAAGGTTCTAAGGCATTCTTTTCCTTGCCAATGAGACTCTTTTGTCGAGGTGACTCTAAGCCATTGATATTTCACTTTTTTTTTTTTTTCAAATTCTTTGTTCATATATGTGTCATGTATGCTTATAATTATTAGTCTTGGACTAAACATATGTATTTGCATTTTTTTCTCCCTTTGCGTCTTTTTCATTGAAGCCCACCTTTTGTTTGTGCTTTGTTCTAGAAGCCCCAACTGATTAGAGCATTTTTGTGCGTTTTGCTTTTGACAACACTGGATAAAAGAGCTTTGGTTAAGTATTCTGTTGGAGTTCAAATGGGAAGTGAATGCTAGTTCACATTTTTTTTGATAACCGTGATGTTCGTGCCAGCTTGCACGAACCCCGACCACTCCACAGGGTACCTGCTCTCTCCCATCAATGTAGGTATGGGTAACCTTGTCTAATAAAGACTTGGATGGATGAGAAGAAATCACTTAGTGGTTTTTGCCTCCGTTAGGATTTGAGAGATTTTAATCAATTAGAACACCCTAAGATTTTTAGTAAGATATAAAAGATAAGATTAAGTGTGTTTGTAGAAAATCATGTCTTTTTGTGAGGTTTTCTACTTTTTGATATTCGTCTTGTGTACGACTATTTTTTGCCCATTGTTAGTAAGATTTTATCACTATATAAAAATTATTGTACTAAGGTTTGGTGTTTGCTTACTTGAATATGCCTTGAGTGCTCATGCGAAAGAGGCCAATATACTTCATACAGTAATGATAGCTTGAATATAGATATGATAGAGTTTTGGTTATGCATTATGTTGGAGTTTGGATGGGAACATAATGCTAGTTTACTCTTTTTTTTTGATGTGGTGTTCGTGACAACTTGCGCGGACTCCGACTATTTCATAGGTACTTGTTACCTCCCACCAGCGTAGGTACCAATGTACGTACGGGGTTTACTTTTTCTACCAAGGCTTAAACTGCTGGGAAGAAATCACCTAATAATTTTTCTTTACTAAGATTTGAGAATTTTAATCCATAAGAAAGACCCTAAGTTGTTTATTAAGGTATACTAAATTGGGTGTCATTCGTAGATCTTTTTGAGGTTTTCTAGTTATTGTGTACTTCTTGTATATTGGTATTTTTTTGCCCAATGTTAATAAGATGTTATCACGTGATAATTTTTTGTATATTAAGGCTTGATGTTGCTCACTTGAATATGCCTTGAGTTGACTTGCAAAATAGGCCAATATACTTAATATAATTTTACAATAAGAGTGATTTGGTTGGGCACTATGTTGGAGTTTGGATGGAAAGAAAATGCTATTTTACATATTTCTCGATAATCGTAGTGTTCGTGGCAACTTGCACAGACCTCGACTATTCCATGGGGTATTTGCTACCTCCCATTGTACAAGGTAACCATGTCTACCAAGACTTGGATACCAACAACAACAACAACATGCCCAGTATAATCACACAAAGTGGAGTCTGGGGAGGGTAGAGTGTATACTGACCTTATGGCTGCCTCATGGGTAGAGAAGTTGTTTTCGATAGACCAACGGAAACAGGAAAAAATCACATAGTTGTTTTTGCTTCTGTTGAGATTAGAACTAAGACTTCATTGTTTTCAACCCATTTAATTGACTACTAGCTCAGGCTTGCACATTTTCTTTCTGAAAATTGAATGTTTAATTTCAGTTTCAGTGTTACATAGTGAAGGAGGCTTAATTCAAACTTAGCTCTTTTTATGATGTAGAAATACAATTATTTTGTAAAGTTAAGTAAAAAGGATAAAACAAGCATTTAAATAGTCTTACATAGCACACAAGGGTGTGGCCTAGCGGTCAATGAAGTGGTTGAGAACCTTGAGGTCTTAGGTTCAAAACTCAGGGGAGACAAAAAAAACACTAGGTGATTCTTCCCATCTGTCCTAGCCTTGGTGGACAGAGTTACTTGGTACCTGTTGCTAGTGGGAGATGGTAGGTATCCCCTGGAATTAGTCGAGGTTCGTGAAAGCTAGCCCGGACACCACAATCATAAAAAAAAAATAGTCTTACATAAAGTTGCGTCATATGGTTGACATTTAATTGAAGATCTATGATAAAGCTTCCATACTTGTGAAAAGAAATTTATTGCGCCTTTTACTTCCTCCGCATTATGAGAGGATGGTTACAAGATAGTCCTACATCAACATTGTGGAGAAGTTTATAATGGTACTTATAGATGCAACACGAGGGGAGGACAATCTAGTGGTAAGGACCCTCCACCTCCAACCTATAAGGTTTGGGGTTCGAGTCACCAAGGGACCTCCTGGCTAGTAGTAGAGGTTTGAGGGATAGGGCTTATCATCCCTCCCCCCACACCACAAAAGAGAGAGAGAGAGAAGAAAAAAGGAGGTGTCTTCGGGAACTCGGACACAGGTGGGGGAATGAAAGAACACAAAATAAACCTCTGCTTTGCTCATATTCTTTATTGATATTTCTACACCTGGCTCACTTATCAAGTGATAGAAAAAAAAAGGACGCCTACACCTTGCTCCAACTGTTTTACTGAGACTTCTAGATATTCATTCCCTCAATTGAATTAGGCCTGCGTCACCCTAGACTTTTGAAGTCTTCAATTTTTCTGTTCCTCAATCAACTTAAATTCGGAAACCGATTGTTTAGTTTCATTATCGAAGTCATTGAATGTTTCTGACTTTGAGGTTCAGTGTCTTTTCTTTCCTTTCAATGATAAATTGGTAATATAAAGATGCTCCAATTTCACTGTCTTTGTTTTGATGCTCTTACAAGCTCGCAGTCTGGTTATGGCTATGCCTGTTTATCAAGAAAGTCTCCTGTGATTGATTAATTGATCAAACATACCCATCTATACTAACAATAAAAATAAAAAAGTTAACTTACCTATCTATGATTAACAGTGCAAAGGCTCAAGATTGTTTGAATGAGTCCTATGATCAATTCAATCTGAAAGCCAGATTGCAGGACACGGTGTTTGATTATAAATACCTATTCAATCTGGAAAGATATGAAACTATAATCTTCAATTGAAAAATAAGAGAGTATTCCCGGAATTTAATTTACCCTTTTTTGAACTGTATAGCCAAGATGATCAGCTTGATTCATGTGCCCAGTGGCTATATAGATTTTGGATATAATGGAGCTTAATGGAAATGATTCTTCTGCGGGTTTTCTCATCCACAATTGTCATTCGGGTTTCTGCTGAAACGTGTGATGGTAGAGTTCCAGACATCTGGTCTTGAGATGATACTAATATATGATGTTTCTTTCAAGACCGTTGAGAATATAATTAAATAATAAAAGTGTGCTCTCTCTCTAACAACTTAAGCTTTTAGATGAGATGGTTACACACTTCAACATGGTATCAGAGCAGGCAGAGGTCCTGAGATTGAAATTCACCACCACCCATATCATGCTGGTAGTGGAAGTGATTGTCACTAGTTATCTGCTAGCTTTTTCATTGTCTTTCATCAACGTGTTACAATTTTAAAACCATTATATGCTGTGCGGAAATGATTAGTTGTTAATAGTTTTACTTGGTAATCATTTCTCTGTAGCTGGTTAAAGTTGCAGCAGGAGAGGATGTTGATGAATGTTTGAAAATATTTGGTTCTGTTTGATCCAAATTGCTGCTTGTTAATATTTGTGCATCGTTACTGAATACATGCTCTATATTATTCTATGATGTAATGTTGATTTACTGCCTTTCACCAACAAATATCTAGTTCCATGATTAAGCATTATGCCTTTTAACAGTCCCTCTCTCCATGTTTTATCTTCTTTGCAGGAGATGTATTCACAGGCTGGACCTCAGTTCCGTGATGAACTTCAGCGCCATCATCTTCCTACCATGATGGTATGTATATAACTTGAGATGTTTTCATTCTAGCAAATATTTTCCTAGCATATGAAGTTACCTGAGTTTTCCAGTTGTAGATTTTATGTAACTTGGTTGACATAAAATGTGATGGGGCAAGCAAAATTTCTTTTTGATCTCTGTCTTGACTTGATAATTGGCTGCAGCTAAAAGATATTAATGCCAGACTAGAGAAGATTGAGCCCAAAAATCCCTTAGCAGATGGAATTCCGAGAAACTATGCAGCTGCTGAGGTGAGATCCACTGGTCTTAATCCCAAGAAAAGCAGCCCAAAGGCTAAAAACTCAACAAGAGAGGTGTCTCTTTTTGGAGGTTAGTACATGCACCCGATATGCCTTGGAAATTTCTATTTTATTAAGCTTTTTTGGGCATCCTATTGTCATGTTACATGGTATAAAAGTTTTCAAGGTTTTAACCTATATAGAATTGTAGGTTATTACATATCCTCTGTGCATGTTTTTTCCTGGTTCAAGGGTTATTAATGAATGAGGATGAAGCGGGAGAGGGAGAAAACCAGAATTGTGCAATGGGTCTAAGAACATAGAGAAATCGTTCGCTGGTGGTGTAGGGGTATTTTTCTGTGTAAAACAACTACTATGAGTCTATGTCTAAAGGGTAGTTTGAGCAAAAAAAGGGAACAAAAAGAGAGAACTTTTGCGATCACGTAATGCATAAGAACAGTCTATGATTGTATACTTGATCAAATGTCACTTGGTCTCTACTCTTGTATAGGGGATGCTGATATTACGGAGAAACCTGTCGAGCCAATTAAAGTGTACTCAGAAAAGGAGTTGGTAAGGGAATTTGAGAAGATTGCCTCTACCCTTGTGCCAGAGAAGGACTGGTCTATCCGTATTTCTGCTATGCAGAGAATTGAAGCTCTTGTTATTGGAGGTGTGTTTTCTATGGTGACATTTGCTGTATAATAATGTCCCCTTTTATTGAAGTGACTTTTTTTCATATCATGTCTTGACCAGTTTGGATTGTGCCTCATCTTCTATTTCATCTAATCAGGTGCAACTGATTTTCCTTGTTTCCGTGGACTTCTAAAGCAACTTCTTGTCCCTTTGAGTACACAGTTATCTGATCGGAGATCCACCATTGTCAAACAGGTCTGTTATTTAGTATATAATGGTAGCAACTCAGCTAGTGTGTCTTTTGGAAACTTACTTGTCCTCTAATTATTCGCTTCTGCCTCCTGCTTTGTTACCTGGGCTGTGTCAAATGGGTTATGTGCCTACTTATGGATCGATCTATACAGAAAACCTACTAGAAGTTTGAATGTTTATATCAAACATTTTACATCCCAGTACATCCAAAAAAGCCTGCTAATGCTGTCTGCTCCCCTCACTGCAGTTGCCATCTTCATAGAGGCCTTTTAATAGTTGGATAGAATTGTGTCCCTCTCTTTTTACAATGCATTCATGCAAGCTAGGACTGCATCTCGACATTTGCACTTATTTCTCCATTGTTTTGAGGACATTTTTTGCATCATTGCTGATTAATTCTCAGGTTAAAGAGTATCACCTAATCTGAATGTATGCACATATAGACTCTTGTCCTTTCTGTTAGATTTTACCATTTAAAATGTCTGCTCATACAGGAACCTGGAGTGTCCGAGTACATTTATCAGGCGGCTTGTACTTCACCTACTCCTTTTTTTCTGAAAAATTGATGAGAAAAAATTCACTAGTGTATCATATGCATATACTCCATAAACACGGAGAAATTTAAGTAGACTAAAGTGTTCCAATGGACTGGCTTTATGGTTTCTTCTTCTTATTTGTTGATAGGCTTGCCATCTGTTAAACTTCTTATCCAAAGAGCTTTTGGGAGATTTTGAGGCATGTGCTGAGATGTTCATTCCTGTGAGTAACTTCTTCTAGCTACTGTCTGCAGATATTTACTTCTCTCATCTCATTTAGGGAAAATAATGATCTTAAGCTAAATGGCATAGGTTGTTTCTGACTTCTGATTTGAATTTCAGGTTCTTTTCAAGCTTGTTGTGATAACTGTTCTCGTAATTGCAGAATCTGCTGATACATGCATAAAGACGGTAACACCTTGTGTGCCATTATAATCATCTCTCTTTCATCCCTTGGTATATTGCTTAGTCATGTGGTGCTACTTTTATTTTCAGATGTTGCGCAACTGCAAAGTTGCTCGTGCACTTCCTCGTATTGCTGATTGTGCAAAGAACGATCGAAATGCAGTTCTTCGTGCAAGGTTTGTTTCTTTGTTGTCAATTATCATGTTTATTCTGATTTATTTCTGGACAATGCTGTTCCTCATTTACAACACTTACAGATGCTGTGAGTATGCACTTTTAGTCCTGGAACATTGGCCTGATGCATCTGAGATACACCGTTCAGCAGAACTCTATGAGGACCTTATAAAGTGTTGTGTAGGAGATGCAATGAGTGAGGTATGTACCTTGAATTCTATGTATCAGATGCATCATTCAATCTCCCCTCTTATTCACAGACACATTGACTCTCTGTTTCATTCTGTACTCGCAATACATCTTTTTTCCCTTTTTTTGGCAATTGTTACTCAGTTGAAAACTTAACAGGTACGATCAACTGCAAGAACTTTGTACAGAATGTTTGCAAGAACTTGGCCAGAACGATCCAGGCGTTTGTTTATGTCCTTTGATCCTGTTATCCAAAGGGTGCGCTGTTTTCTCTTAAAGTTGCTCTTTCAGCGCTGATGATTAGCATTACTTTAAATTGCTTTTAGATTTGGCATGATGTACTAAAGGGGAAACACTTCTGCAGATCATAAATGAGGAAGATGGTGGAACTCACAGACGACATGCTTCACCTTCTGTTCGAGAGAGGAGTTCACACTTTTCACTTGGTTCTCAAACATCTGCTTCTTCACAAATTTCTGGTTATGGAACATCTGCAATAGTTGCTATGGATAGAAGTTCCAGTTTACCTTCAGGCACATCCCTCTCAACTGGGCAACTCCTGTCACAAACTAAACCTGTGGGTACTGGCACAGAACGTAGCTTAGAAAGTGTACTTCATGCCAGCAAACAGAAAGTTTCTGCTATAGAAAGCCTGCTCAAAGGTCTGGATATGTCTGAGAGAAGTCGATCCTCTAGTTTGGATCTAGGTAATTCTTTCCTCTTCCTTTATTCTTCCCCATCTCAAAATCTTGTATTTAGTATTTTAGTGCCAAGGTGAAAGCCTTAAAAGTTCATCCACATGCAGCTTCTAATATTTGGCAAAAAGGATGCTGAAAGAAAACTAAAAAGACTGTAGCTATAATATTCTCTCTCAAAATAGAAGACTAGCCATAATGTATGAAATTTTATGAAGAACTTAATTTTTCTTTTCCTGTCCCTAGTGCAGGAGTTGACCCTCCATCGTCCCGTGATCCACCATTTCCTCTTGCAGTTCCTGCGTCAAATAGTCTTGCTAATGCTTTGGTAGATGCGCCATCTGGTTTCTCTAAAGGTAAGAATCGCAATGGTGGGTTGGGTTTGTCTGATATCATTACTCAGATCCAGGCCTCAAAGGATTCAACTAAATCATCCTATCGAGGCAGTGCGGTTCATGAATCTTTTTCAGGGCTTAATTCTTATTCGGCAAGAAGGGCTTCTGAAAAACTACCAGATAGAGGTTTTGTTGAAGATAATGCTGAACTAAGGGAAGGCAGGCGATTAATGAACTCACACGTTCACAGACAATACATAGAGTCACCATACAAAGATGCTAACTTTAGGGATTCTCAGAATAATCACGTTCCAAATTTTCAACGTCCTTTATCAAGAAAGAACACAGCAGGAAGAATGTCTTCTAGCAAGAGAAGGAGCTTTGATGACAGTCAGCTCCCGCTAGGAGAAATGTCAAGTTATGTGGAGGGACCTGCCTCACTAAGTGACGCATTAAGTGAGGGTCTCAGTTCTAGTTCAGATTGGAATGCTAGGGTTGCTGCATTTAGTTATGTCAGGTCTTTGCTACAGCAGGGGCCTAGAGGTTTTCCAGAAATCATTCAGAGCTTTGAGAAGGTTATGAAATTATTTTTCCAGCACCTTGATGATCCCCATCATAAAGTTGCACAGGCTGCTCTGTCAACCCTTGCAGATCTTATTCCAGCTTGCAGAAAACCTTTTGAAAGTTACATGGAGAGGATTTTGCCCCATGTTTTTTCACGGCTAATTGATCCCAAGGAATCAGTGAGGCAGCCTTGCTCAACTACATTAGAGATTGTAAGCAAAACATATGGTATCGACTCCCTTTTGCCAGCTTTGCTCCGTTCATTGGATGAACAACGTTCTCCTAAGGCCAAACTTGCTGTAATTGAGTTTGCAATTGGCTCTTTTAACAAGCATCCTTCGAATTCTGAAGGTGCTGGAAATAGTGGCATCCTCAAGTTATGGCTCGCTAAGTTGACACCATTGGTCTATGATAAAAATACCAAACTGAAAGAAGCGGCTATTTCATGCATTATATCAGTGTACACACACTTTGATGGAACAGGGGTTTTGAATTTTATTCTTAGCTTATCAGTTGAAGACCAAAATTCCTTGAGACGAGCTCTGAAACAGAATACCCCTCGTATAGAAGTGGATTTGATGAATTTTCTGCAAAATAAAAAAGAAAGACAACGTTCCAAGTACGATCCATATGACGTTACTGGCACATCTTCTGAAGAGGGATATGTAGGAGCTTCAAAGAAAAATCATTTATTTGGAAGGTATTCGGCTGGTTCAGTTGATAGTGACGGTGCCAGAAAGTGGAATTCTGTTCCAGACTCGACCTATATGACTAGCTCTGTAGGTCGCTCATTGTCGGATGAGACTCAAGACTTCTATCATGGTGTTGAAACTGGTGCCAACTCTGATTTTCCTGTTTCAAAAGCCAAGGATTCAAAACTTTTGGCCCTTACCGCAAGTGGGAGTGATGGATTATGGGCTAATCCACAGAAAAGCAATGACGACAGCTTAAACGTGGAGCACACTTCCACAACCCGTCTGGAGGTTAATGGGTTAGTTGACTCGGAGCATCTAGCTGCAGCTGATAATGAATCTGATTTGGGACTTAATCACCTGAAACTTTCTGCTCTGAAGATAAACTTAACTCCAGCAACTGAACCAAGCATTCCTCAGATTCTTCATTCAGTGAGTTCTCTGTGGTCAACCTATGCCTGTCGAGTTACACTTTATTGTTAAATTCTCTGTGATTCTCCTCTTCCTTGGTTGATAAATCTCTCAAATCTTTTATGCAAAAACTTAGGATGTAAACTATCACAATCCTTACCCTGCTTTCTCTGGCACCTTTTCCAGATTTGTAATGGCAATGATGAAAGTCCTGCTGCCAACAAGCATGATGCACTTCAACAACTAGTTGAAGCTGTTACCAAAGATCAATCCATATGGAGCAAGGTATATTAGTCACAGATTTATCTGTTTGTTATTGCTGTCCCTTTATGTAGATTTTAAGTCCTCACATAACATTGTGAATAACATGTAGTTTAGTTCCTTTTTTAATATTCCAACTAGTTAGAGTTCAGTTGTTACCTTATTATTTGAAAGGTCTTGTGAATATCAAATTTTGATTTTGCTAATTTAAAAAATATGGATTTTATCAAGAATTATCATCTTTCATTCACTGCAGTACTTCAATCAGATATTGACTGCTGTACTCGAGGTGCTAGATGATTCTGCATCATCAATAAGAGAACTTGCCCTATCTCTGATAGTTGAAATGCTGAAGAATCAGGTCTTTTGTCGCTTTTCAAATTTATTTTTGTTCCATCCCTTTAGCTATAGATAAGAGAGGTTGTCTGCTTCTTTTTAATCTTTTTGTTTAATGTCATTTTACGTTATCTATTTTCTGTTGTTCCAGAGAGATGCCATGGAGGATTCAGTCGAGGTTGTAATTGAGAAATTGCTCAACGTAACCAAGGATGTTTCTCCAAAAGTAAACTCTCACTTAGATGAAGTTATTATGCTGAAAATTTCCGTCCCTCCTTTCTAATGTGTTGTTATATTTGTCCAGGTTTCAAATGAAGCTGAGCATTGTTTAACTACGGTGTTGTCTCAGTATGATTCATTTAGATGCTTAAGTGTGAGTTTTGGTGTTCCGTTTGAATTTGCATAGCAAGATATCTGGGTTTTTTCTTTTCTTATTCACTCGGATCTCATGGCCTACTCTTTTTGATATTCCTATTTCTGATAAGTTGCTGCTGTCACAGGTTGTTGTTCCTTTGCTTGTCACAGAAGACGAGAAGACTCTTGTAACCTGTATTAACTGTTTGACAAAGGTAATTTGCTGATTGGATCTGACTCCTGAACTCGTTAGAGTCTTGTCTCTAGTTTATTTTTTGGTGAAAAATAGTAGTAATTGCTCTACAGTATGTCAAACTTGGAAAAGCTATGGTGTGATTGGTTAGTGATTTGAACTTATGCCTCTTTCTTCAGCTTGTGGGGAGGTTTTCCCAGGAAGAATTGATGTCTCAGCTATCTTCATTCTTACCTGCCCTGTTTGATGCTTTTGGAAACCAGAGCGCAGATGTTCGCAAGGTGCCAATTACCTTTTCCCTCTGTTTTCTTTCTTCTCTCTTTAGAGCCCAGAAAAGCTTCTAGAATTAAGTATGTAATCAGTAATAGTGGATTGGTAGCATTAGGTATGCAATATAATCATTCAGTGCTAATAGGTATTCCTTTATTAGATGCATTGAGCCCCAGACGTCATCATTTCATTGTGTTTACTGATATATGGTCATCAGATAAAACCTTGTACCTATCCCCAAAAGAAATGAAAAAGATAAAAAGAAATAAATCATGCAGTAAACCTTAGTAATACAAGCTTTGAGGCTGTGATATAACTAAATTGGATTGCTTATAATCAGATTAGTGTCTTGTATACTGTTGAAGCATGAAGAGATAAATACAGTTCACATTCTGTACTTATTTGTGGTTTTATCAATTAAGCTGTTTTCTGATATGTATAATTTTCTTGGCTGGCAGACTGTTGTGTTCTGTTTAGTTGACATATACATCATGCTGGGCAAAGCATTTTTGCCATACTTGGAAGGGCTAAACAGCACACAGTTGAGATTGGTGACTATTTATGCAAATAGAATATCACAGGCTAGAACAGGGACTCCCATAGATGCTAACCGCAGTTAGCTGGTGTGCTAGCTTCTTTGAGGATTTCCTTGTAGGTTTGTTTATGAGAAGTTTAATGTTTTGATGTGTCCTGTATATCGTGTGAATGTGCATTTTGAAGGCGGGTAAAGTTGTATTCTTTTATTCAACTGGTGTGTTCATATTTTTTCCTCCCGCATGGGAGTTGGAGAGTGCGTGTGGGGGCAAAGGTGAAATTGTAAACAGTAAATGTTGTGGTTTTAATGAAATCTACAGTATTTTGAGTTACTTCTTTAGGAGCTGAGACGATTGCTTTTGGGTCTTTTTATTTCTTATATTTGGTGATCATTAGAGTCGTTGATGCAGTGGTGTTTTCTACCAAACTTGAACTTTAATACTTAGGATACAACATTATAGACACAATAATCCAAATAAGGACTTACCTAGATCTTTTTACCGGCGGACTTCTCGACCAACCAGAACCAGAAAACTATTTTTACCATATTCTGAAGCTATACGGCTAATGTAGATAATTTTCATAATTAGCTGCTTAGGCTAAATTAGTTCCAGACAACAACTTAAAACTATTTATTGGGGTTTCAACTTTCACTTTCCAATTCCTACGGGAAGCGTCCAACACAAACGGTTCAACGCATTGTCTATCTCATTTTTGCAATATACGATTTTTTTTGCCCAACTAATAACATTTCCAATAAAATCACTTACACCTGTTGAACAAGTAAATAAGAATCTTAATACACCAACTTCAACTAGTGACCAAATAGTGTGAAATGAAAATCAATGCAAGGCAACCTAGACCCCCTTCTTTGACCATATATCCGAACTCCCGCTCCAAATGGTTATTGTACAAGGATTGGATTGCCTTTTGGTCATCAGATCTCGAGTACAAGTCAACGAGAAAGATTGTCATCTTAGATATACCATCGATAGAGTATGGTAAGGACATGTAGAAAGCATGCTAATCAAATTTTATTTCTTCTTTGTCCTAGCTAACCAAGTTCATTCTAGCTCTGTATGAGCTCATAGTCGCTAATAGGAAGAAAAATGCATTCCATCATTTTCAGGAGAAATCGAACTCAAGTGAAGTTAAGTCGAGTCTGCTTCACACCTTTGCTATCGGGCATTCACTGCCAGTCACTCATAAATCTATTAGTGACTGGCTTCACACCTTTGCTATCGGGCATTCACTGCCAGTCACTCAAAAATACATAGATATCATATTTACTTAGTTTCATCTATGATGTTTTGATAATCACAAAGTGAACTTGAAAATTAGCCAATTGATATTAATATTTAATATTTATGTAGGTGTAAATGTAGTAAATTAATCGGTTTTGTTTGATTTTTTGGTTTGGTTTTAGATTTTTAGAAATCGATAGTATATAGTTTGGTTATGATTTTGTTTTGGGAAAAGGGTTAAAAATGCCCTTAACGTATTCCAAATGGTTCAAAAATGCCCTCCTTCCACCTTTTGGTTTAAAAATGACCTCAACGTTTTTTTAAGGTTTAAAATTGCCCTTTTTAAACAGCCTGCTGACATGGCAAATGATGAGTCATTAAATTAGACAAATGGCTTCATCTTATTGGTCCACCTAATTTTTTAAAATCCAGCCCAACGACCCGACCCATATATGCTACAAAAACTCAAACCCACCCACTAACCCGTTTACATATTAACCTAACATATTCTTGAACTCCATTTTAACACGATTCTCAGCCTTTTTTGTAGCAGTCGCCGAGGATGGAGGTTTAGGGTTGCAAATCACAACACCTTCTAGTTATGTTGTTTTGTTTCTTCAGTTTTTCACTCAGTTGATTTCATTACTCTGCAACTAAGGTAATGTTTTGATTTTTTAGATGACAGAGTATTTGAGTATCTGTTAAAAATCATGTATTTTGAATCTTTTTATGCTTCGTTTATATTGTGTTAGTTGTAGTGGTCCATGTCCCTTTTCTTTTATTTGTCTCTGTCTTCATTAATTTAGAATTTTTAACTGCTAGTGGGGGTCCATGTCTTTTTTCGATTATATGCTTTATTTATACATATTATATTTTATTACACTGAGTATTATCTGATGTGGTCTTTCTCATTTTTTTTTTTGTTGTGTTGCATATTGACTCGATTCAAGAATGGTTGAAAATGTTGATCTGATTTTTAATTATGGGGGACAATGGTTTCGAAAACCACAATTGGTATACCATAAAAAATTGATTCACGTATGGAGAGGTTACGAAGTTGACTTGCTGTCTTACATTGATGTCTGTCGAGAATTTAAAGAAAAATTAGCTTTTAGTGAAGTACGACAGCTTCTATTTACAGCCCCATCTGGTGGTTTCTATGTGATCGAGGGGGATGAAGGCATTAGAACTCTTCAGAATTTATTATCTGACAATTTCAAGATAGTGAACTTTTTTGCAGTAGATAGCTATGAAGAGGAGCTTGGGTTAGTTCCAAACATTATTCATTACCATAAAAGTGACAATGTTATAGAAGTTGGAACGGATTGTGATAGTAGTGAGGAAGAGGAAAATGGTGAAACTGTGTCTAGAGAATACGATAGTGAAGAGTTGGAGATTTATAAAAAGGAAAAAGAACTTGATATTAATGAAAAGTTAGACAAGTACAAGGATTTGGAGTACGGTATGACCTTTAGCAATCTCAAGGAAGCTAAACAAGTTATAGACTTCTATGCTATTGCAAATAAGAGGGATATCAGAGTAAAGAAAAGCGACAAAGGTAGAGTTACTTATTGTTGTGTTCTTGATTGTCCCTTTCGATGCTCGATTTACAAGGATGAGAGAGATCAAGGTTTTAGGATCAAGACCTTAAATCAAGAACACACATGTTATAAGACTTTTGAGAACAGGAGAGCTAAAGCTGGGATTTTATCTCAATATTTTAAGAAGAAAGTTCAGAATAAACCTGCATTTAAGATTAAAGACATGAAGGAGCACTTGGAATCTGTTTTGGATCTTGATGTGAATGAGTCAAAATTGAAGAGAGTTAAGAGGCTTGTCTTGGACAAATTAGATGGTAGTTACGCTGATGATTATAACAAGTTGGAGGCATACGCACAAGAACTGAGGATGAGTAATCCAGGAACTGATGTAGTGATCAATTTGTCAAGAGATGCTATGGAAGAAGGCAAAAGAAGATTTTTAAGGTTGTATATATGCTTTCAGGCATTAAAGGAAGGCTGGAAAGGAGGTTTGCGACCTTTTATAGGGCTAGATGGCACCTTTTTGAAAG
>JAJONR010004155.1:0-74251 GCA_029582245.1 Solanum etuberosum
ACTCTCCAAATCCAAATCTCCTCTCTTCCTCCTCTATCAAAGCTCACAAGAACTCAAATGTCCAGATCTCTTTCATATTCAAATTGAAGAAGCACAGTATTTCCGGGACAAGCAGAACAGAGGGAAAAAAGAAGTGGCAAATCGAGAGCTAGACTCTAAATTTTTGCAGCACCTTTTTTTCATTTGCACTAATAATGAGCTAAAACCTCGTAAATAAGCTTATGCTTTTGCGCATAATTTACATGCATATCTTTACTTATATTATACAGACATGCTATGCATTTCTACATGTATACGAAGCACTAAACCAAAAACACTAACTGGTTTAGACCAACAATGTAAGACTATACTTGGAAGAAAGTGGACAAGTTCTACTTACTAAATCCATATTATGAGTGTGCTAAAGCATTTGGAAGGTTACTGTAGTTGTTTTGTGTAGTTGTGCTTTAGTTTGGGTTAGAATATTTGGGTAAGTTTTGTGGGTGGGTATATGATTTTTTTAATTAGTTTAATTAATTATGGGTAACCAATAAAACAGTGACACGTCATTAATGAATTTGGGCTGTTAAAGATGAGGACAAAATAGAGCTAAAATGTTGACGGCAAGGATATTTTAGTCCCGAAAGATAGAAGGATAATTTTGTACCAATTCACATAGTTAAGGGGTATTTTAGGCCCTTTTCCGTTTTATTTTTAATAAAAGCCCGCTAGACCCTATTTGCTTTTAAAAAAAGAATTATCTCCATATTCGACATTATTTTACTCTTACTGTGATTAAGAATAAGGCAATGCGGCTGCACCACTTGGTATCTCTACTTGTGTTTATTAGTTAACTTTATCTTTTTTATATATTACGGGCTATTTGTAACCCCTATCTTTTCTTAAATTAGCAAAATTGCCTCTGATTTGAATGGATTCTCTCAAATTGACTTTAATTGCTCAATTTCAATCCAAATTTCGATCGAATAATTGATATAGTACCAAATTATGTTACGCAACATCAACATTTATTGTTTGGCAGGCACTGGGTCGCTATTTCCCTTTCCTCTTGAGACTCGAGACAAACCAAATTCTCTTTAGAAACTCACAGCTCAACAAACTAGACAGACATAGTAAAGATTGCAAGTAGTATGATATTCTTACGTTACAACATCGCCATCACTATTATTTTCCCCAAATTCCTTTTCGCATTCCAATCACTGTTCCAAAAAACTGCACATAATTGAATGGATAGCAGAATTCTACAAACAGAAGAAGGTAAATCGCTCTGTGTGATGAAATGGATAAACAGCCGGGGGCTATGGGGACGAGTGCCGGTTTAGCTTTGAGATTAGGACAGGCAACTTTCTCTGTCAGTTCACTTCTTTTCATGTGTTTTGGTGTTTCTTTCTTCAGCTACAGCTACGCTCCCTTCTGGTACTTGAATTCTTTATTTTGATCTCTTCTCAGTATTCGTATCTTTTTTTTTCTTTCTCGAGGTAATTATCTACTTATGATTTTTGCATACAGAGTTTTAATCTGTGAATTTGGAGGCTCTTGAAATTGGCATGTAAGTGAAATGAGTGGATTGAAAAGATTGAGCAATCAATTGTAAGGAAAGTAAACTTGAATTAGGCCTTAGCAGGCAACTGGTGTGAATCAATTTAACAAAGTGGAGACAAAAAAACATTGGTGGATAGAGTTATCTGGTACCGGTTGCTGGTGGCAGGTATCTCGTTAAATTAGTTGAGGCATGCGAAAGCTGGCCTGGACACCATGCTCATCAAAAAAAAAATCTTTCCACTTTGAACCATTAGGCACTTTTGAAATTACCACGTTAATGCCCAGTAGAGAGCTTTTAATGAGCTTTGAGGGGCACTTTCTTTGACCTTTTAAAGCTGTTAATAAATAGAACTTCACAAGAGAGGTGTGAAGTTTATTTTCAATATGGAGTCTGGAAGAAATGGTTAAATGCACATAAGGAAGCTTATATGTTGGATATATGCTTGTGTTATTTTATTGGAGTAGTTAATTGGTTGTTGCCGGTTTGGATACGTAATTGAGGTTAGATATGACCACTGACAACAGGTCCTATAGCATGCTTCATTGACTTGAGAACTTGAAACAGATATCAGATTTTCTCTGTACTGTATCCAGAGTTTTGTCGTGAAAGCTGCCATTAGGAGGTGCTTAGTTGAGATTTATGCTGCTTGGAATCATGTATGCAGTTGTTATACCAATTGGAGTATTATACTGAAAACTAGATGTTAGTGGGATATATCTCACATTTGTAGTTTTGTTTTTGTATAACCTTCTGGTATATGTAACTCACGGGGCTGACTAATTCAAATTCGGCCTGCATAGGGCCCATTAAAGGAGGAAATGCTCTCTTCCAGCAGTTTCTCCATTTTCCGAGCTTGATCCTGAAACCTCTGGTTAAGGGTTGAGGGATCTCATCCATTCCATCACATGTCTTGATTGTAATCCATTCCACCACATCTCTCGATAGTATCCCATATGCTTAATCTGTTTAACGGATTCTAAATTTATGAGCTGTATGCCCATGGTTTAATGTTTCTAATGGTCATTGATGATTGAAATCATATTCTGCTACTAAGGTGCTATTCCTGCATTTTCATTCTTATTTTTTGCCTAAACAAAGCTCTCTAGCACAACTCTTGCTCTGGTAGGTGGTGCGGTTTCTAGCAACTTGCTAAATTCCACCATGCAACGACCATCGCCTACCCTATTGCTCCTGCTCCGGACCTTACTGCTGGCTTTGAGCTTTCTTGCTTGCTATGCGCCAACTAGTGGAATGCTTTACTTAATGCGCTAACCAACCTCTCGACTCTCGTGTGGGGCCTACATATGCCAACTCCAACTAGGAAACCACTACCGCTTGGGCCTAAGCTCCTGAACCGGCCGGAAGAAGAAGCTCACCGATACTTTTTGGAAGTCCATGGTTTTAATATGACTACTGGCTGATGATTATTCCAATCAAAACCGCTGGCCAACTAATCTGGATTCGTACCGCGTAGGGTCTAGTAAAGTGGGAAGCGCTCCATATCAGGAGTTTCTCCATTTCCAGGCTCGAACCTGAGACATGTGGTTAAGCGTGGAGGGATCCCATCCATCCCACCACACCCCTTGATGGTATTTCATATGCATAGTCTGTTTAACAGATTCTAGATTTAGAAGTTGTTATCCCATGGTTTAATGTTACTATTGGTCATTGCCGAACGAATCATATCTGCTTCTGAGGTGCTGTTCTTGCATTTTCATTTTCTTATTCTTTCCAGAATACAGGCTTTCTAGCACCGATATAATTTGTGTCCATGGTTAACTGTTACTATTGATTGATGATTATTCAATCAAACAACTCTTTTGCTTATAAGAAGCTGTTGATGCATTTTATTTTCCATATTTTAATTCTTGCAGAAGTAGGGGGTTTTAAGCTCAAGATTTACTGGTTTACCTGGGTCGCAATTCCACTAACTTAGTAGCAGATGTCACTAAGCGTATTTATCGAGTAGTCATTCCTAGCTAGTTTCACATTCTAAATTAATTCATGCCTACATGTCCATAGTTTTAACTTTCAAGTAAGCATAGAACACAAGTAATCAGATGTAAGAGAATCGTATTATCTCAATATATATATATGTTCTTACAATTTTCTAGTTGCATGCATGGGTGCTATCTCTCTAATAAATTACCTATTTCACCTATTGTTTTTTGCAGCTTTTTGGTGACAACCATGGGTTTGGTAACACCATGGAGCTTGGGATTGGCAATGATCGATACATTTCTAGTCTTGGCTAAACGCCCATCTAATCAGCCCAGAGTATTGTCAGCTGTTGTTTTAGGAGATTGGGTAAGTGCTTTCTAAATTTTCTGACAACTCAACTGTATAATCTTGTTCTGATCAAAATAGCGTATTATTGGGTTCAAAACAGGTCCTTTCGGTACTGTCACTGGCTGTGTCGTGTTCCACAGCTAGTGTGGCTGATTTCCTGATTGCTTCTGATAGTGTATACTGCAGAGATAATATATGCCTACGGTATCAACTCTCTGCTGCCATGGCTTTCTTGACTTGGATTTTGTCATCGGCGTCTTTGCTCTTCAATCTTTGGCTTCTTCCTACCTTATATTAGTTGCATCTCTGGTCCTGGACCCCGGTTGTCTCTTGATTTAACGAATAGGGAGTAAAGATTGTCACCAATCTGTTAATCTATTCTGCTATGATCTCTGAAAGGGTTATAGAATGATACTAAAAGTTAGTTCACTCATTGCGTTAATGTATTTAGTCCATTTATAAACGACATGCATCATTAAACTTGCATGGCTTGGATTCACAATCTACTGCCTTGAACCACTGGGTAACGTCGTTTTCTACCCCCACACAAGTTGAAGTCTCTATCCACGACCAGATCCAGTTTGAACTCCTCTATTACTGTTTTTATATGAGAAGCTTTTAGATTAGATATTCAAATTGTTCTGCATGATACCAGAGTTCTCTTGTCCTAATTAGATAATTGTAACCATTGTCTTATACTTATTTATACCAAACAAATTTTAAATATAAATGAAAATTTACAGAGATTAAGTAAGCATCTTATTAGTGATGTTCTACTCAAAGATGAAGTGGTAAAGACAGACATGAGAATCAAATTGATTTTCAGCTTAGTTTTGTACTGTTAACATACATTCTATCAGCATATTGAAAGGCATTTATCGGTTCATGAACCAAGACTCAAGACTCAAGAGCCATACATGCTTCCACTATAAATTATATCTTTCTTTTTTTATAAAATTATATCGGGGGCGAGAAATGGTGGAGGAGAATCGAACCCTTTTGGTGAAAGTTCAGATAGATAGTCAACAACTGAGCATCCTCAAATGATATATTTTTTCCTTTGTTATTCCAATCAGTAAATATCGAAAACCAACATACAAATTTCCATAATAGTTTAGAGGTATCCATTTTTATGTTATTATTCTCCGGTGTTTCACGTCTCAAAGATAAAGTTGCTAGAGTAGAAATTGAAATTGTTGTCATGCCATTTTTTTTTTCTCGTTTTGGTTTGAACACGAGAAATATTTTTCATGTTTGTGGTTCAACGTAGCATAATAACTTATTCTTGTTTGGTTGTCATGTTTGGGATAACTTATCCCACCATTTATACCATAGTGATGACTGATGGGATAAGTCATTCTTTATGCATGGTGGGATAACTTATACCCAACCAAATGACCCCCATATTTTGAAGTAAAAATTTCAAACAGGCTACTTAATTTTGGAATTGATCAAAACAGACAAATAGTCACGATTTGCCTCAACATTAACAGCCCACCCCAAATGGTCAGAGAAGAATACTCTTGAGTGGTTAAATAATGCAAACAGAAAAAAAGAAAAAATGTAAAGAAGAGAAGGTCGATGTGCAGTTTCTGTGGCCATAGGAAACAAGAAAAAGATGGATCTTTCAGATTCAGTAGAATTAAAGATTAGATGATAATAAGTAAGCTGTTGTTGGGACAACGATATATAAGTGATCTCTATTCCCAAATTCAACGTGGATAACCTATTTTCCTTTCATCTCTAATGACACAATTAACTACATTTATATTATTTTAAAACCTACATAGATAATTTATGTTAATTAGTTATAGGGCAAAGCTAGAGTTTTAATTTCATCCGAATTTTGTATGTCAAGGAGGGTAACAAAACTTAAGCAAGTTTCATTTCTACTAATACTAGACCAAAAAACTACTTTATCAATGAGTTCTGAACAAATATTTAACAGATTTCTCAATATAAATACTTATTTTTTTCCTTTTCCCTAATTTCAAGTAGATAATTATATTAGTGTCATCTAGAATAATATAATAATAAAGAAGAAAAGGAAAGAGTATATAATGATGCAGGGTTTAGAAGGTTGCATCACTATCAAAGGCAGAGGTTGCTTGTTTGTTAGTGGCCAGCCAATAGACCTTCTTCTAGATTAGATTAGATAATGTTTGCCTTTCTATTATTAATAATTTAATAAAGCTAAGATACGTTAGCTAGTCAAGATTTGGTGGCATGGTTAGGTTTTGAAGACCCACCTCCAATTTGGACAAGTTAAACTGTTCACATTATAAAATTAATTAATTTATACATATGTTTATTAAGATAGTTGTGGAGTATTATTCATAAAAACTTCTTTTACTATTCTCACTCTTAACATCAGTCATCAAGGACAATTGAGGATCAATAGGGGGGAAGAAAGATATTTTTAATCCAAATAAGTATTTTCAATACGTCTCATTTACTACTTTTTAAATTTCGCGTTGAAGTGTGTGAATATGGGTGGCGGTGGTGATATGATTTCAAGACATTTGTCTACTTTGATATTATGTTGGAGTGTGTGACTATCTTATTTTAAAAACTAAGCGGTTAGAAAGAAATTTTTTTTATTATTTAATTGTATTCTCAACACTTCTTATATAATCAAATTTAGATAAAAACTATATATTACTTTGTTTGACCTACTTTTCTTTTTAATTTTTTACAATAGAATGTTTCTTTTCTTTCCTGACGATTCTTTAATTTTTCAAATGACACATTTAAGACCACAAGATTAAAAAACATTTTATTACATTCTACCTATCTTTAGTTTAAGATCACAAAAATTTAAGGCAAACTATTTTCTCAAACTACGTATCAAATCAAAATCAGACAATCAAATTTAAATGGAAAAAGTAAATGACGATTTTAGTTTGGACATACTATTTTAAAAACTATCTATTCCTAGAAGGTAAAAACTTACCCTTCATTAATACCTGGTAAAAATGTAGTTATTTAGTAGTTTTTCAATATATTATACACATGAATAACTTAAGATAATTTAAACTGAAAGCCTCATTTACTTTTTACACTTCATATATAATCAAATTTAGGTAAATATTATATATTTTGTTTGAATTTGTTTGTCATACTTTTTGAAAAAAATTATTTATTAAAGAATGTCTCTTTCCTTTTTAGATAATTCTTTAATTTTAATGTTTCAAGTGACACATTTACGACCACAAGACATTTATATATACTACATATTTTTAGTTTAAGACCTCCAAAATTTAAGACAAACTATGTATTATCAAATTAAAACCAGACAATCAAATTTAAACGGAAAAAGTAAATGATGTTTTTAGTTTGGACATACCATTTATATATTTTGATGATGTAAAATATTATTTATTTGTTAAATACCACTTGTTTAGGAAGTGAGGGTGTATTTAGTTTGGTGTATATTGTATAATTAGAATTGATGATGATGACTATTTAAGGTTGGAATTAGTATAATTGGAGAAAAATGTAGAGAATAAGTCAATAAGGCAGCTGAATCCCTGATTTGGAAGTTAGCTTGATGAAACGTGGGGCAGTGTGAAAGGTCACCTTATACAACCTGTCACCCCCCTCCCCCCATTTTACAGCCTGGCAATGCATTGTGGCATGCCATTCTATCTTTGATTTAAGTAAAGTGCATTTGTATATTGTATGGAGAAAATTCTATTAGAAATGACACCTTTGAATGGGCCATTCAGCGTGCGATTCAAATTTAGTTGAAGCTTCAATGTAGGCTCTGAACATCGGATAAAAATATAAAAAAGAAAGAAAGAATGTAATACACTATTTTATTTATTTCGAAAAGTAACATCCCTATTCCTTTACTATCCAAAATATTTTAATTATTGTAATTCTTTAGAGTGATTCATACTATTATATTAGTACTACTCTTAAAATTACATTCTCCCATACTAGTATTATAAATTTACCAATTTTAGCATGCAACTAAGTACTCTTTTTATTTTGATGTAATTTGACTTGATACGATGTTTAAAAAAATTGAAGATTTTTAAAATTTATAGTTTAGAATAAATTACAAATATTTGTTGACTACAAATCATTTTATTAAGACTAAAATGAATATTTTAAAGAAAAATTATTTCTAAATATAAAAATATATCATTCTTTTTTAGTCTAACTAAAAAGTAAAACAAATTGCGAACAAAGAGAGAGTATATTGCAACTAGGATAATACTAATTATAATAGAGAGGACCTGCATCTGACTTTTCAATGGTTTGTTAATATCTTCCTTAATTTATTGTTAGTGCGTGCAACTTATATATTGCACAATTTTTCAGTCCAAATGAGAATTATGAATAAGTTTGACTTCATGTAATTTTTCAGTATATAAAAAGTTAAGCACTTCCGGATCCATTTAATGTTTATTGATTTTAAAGGTGAAGTGAGATGGTTGAAATCCCTCCATTTTTAAGTGTAGAAGAGTTTCATATTGGATGCAAATTAGTGATATTCTTGTATTTACTTGGACAATTCTTTTTATGAGCTAACTTTTAAAATTAAGTTAGACTCAAGATTAATTTATCTACGTGATATAATAGCATGATCCATCCTAATTATTGTGTATTGATTTTGGACCCCACGTTAATCGCCTATACACACACCATACTAGGGGTGAGGTGGGTTGATGAAGTTGAAGAGTCCCACATCGAATGAAATGTGGTCTCTTTCTATGGACTTGAACAATTATAATATCTTCGTGAACTAATTTCTTAAGTTGAGTTAGCCTCAAATTCATTTCTTTCCATTAACCAGATGTCTTGAGTTTAATCCCCTTGAAATGAAAAAAATAAATCATACTGGTAATGTTGTCCCCAAGATTTATATTATATTACTAGTGTTGAAGAACGACAAAAGTCTTATATCAATGATTAATGGGATGAGTGAACTTCTTTTAAGATTTGGATAATCCTCCGTCTTTGAACTACCTTATGGTGCATGAGTTAGGTTCGAGATCTATCTTAATATGATATCAAAGCAGGACCTATCTCATCCAATATATTGGGCCTTCGAATATATATTAAATTATCTCCCTCTCCTGGAGCTAACTTTTGAGTTTGAATTAAACATTAAATTCAAAAAGTGTCACATCAATTAAAACCAAGCAAATATTGAATTTCTCATACTACTACATGACAAATAGAGGTGGCCTTTATAAACCTCCCACTCTTCTCTTTTCTCACTCGCCGTTCAGTCTTTTCAAACAACAATTAAATTACTATATCTCTTTCCCTTTCTCCAATTCATATGCATAATGGGCATTATATGCAGTTCATACGAATCAACATCAGTAGCCACAGCCAAATTAATACTGCACGATGGAAGATTACAAGAGTTTTCTTATCCAATTAAAGCTTCTTTCTTATTACAAAACGACCCTACAATCTTCATCTGCAACTCCGACGAAATGGATTTCGGAAACGTCGTTTGCGCCGTAAACGCCGAAGAAGAGCTTCAGCTTGGTCAGCTATATTTTGCCTTACCTTTGAGCCAACTAAAACATAAGCTGAAAGCTGAGGAAATGGCTGCATTAGCTGTCAAGGCTAGCTCTGCATTAAACAATAGTAGTAGTGGTGAAAAATTTATAGTTTTTGAAAAAAGTGGTCCCAATTTTTCAAAAAAAATGGTGGATGATAATAGTGATCGTACTCTTAAAGGGAATGGCAGGAGGAAGAAGTTCACCGCAAATTTGAGTTCAATAAATGAGTAGCGTATCTCAACTATTGCATTGGCTATATGGGACTATTTTCCATCAACACATGTATTATTAGATAACTTTGCGTATCAAGGCTTAGCTAGAAAGATAGACACTACAAGTAGCTAGTATTATTTTTTTTGGTTATTGTTTGTGACATTTGAATTCTGATTTTTCATGATTTTCAATCGCTTTATTAACAGTTAGCTAGGCCAAATCCTTTTAAAAGTGAGGCTGATTAGTTACTGTTCATTTTGAGATGTAAATATAGTAGGTTTTGTAAAAGTATTGTGGTTATTAATTTTACTGTACTTGTCACCAATGGTGGGGTTGTATCACAATTTTACCCCTCAATGTACGGGTTTGATTAAGGTAGAGGAGTACAAAAATCAGCTTGATTTACTGTCAATTACGATAACCGTAAGTACAATTTTGTAAATATCTATAAGCTATATATATAAAAGTCATGCATAACAGTATTGTGAATTGTGACCATTAAGAAGGATCAGGAGTGAATCAGTAGTAATAAATAGGAGCATCCAGGGGCAGATATAGTGAGCACAAAGTGAGTTCGAAAGAATTCGGTAATTTTAGTTCAAATTTCGTTCTTTTTTTAAAGTATTCATGTAATATGTATATATATAAATTTATTAATTTAAGGCTCAGACTAAAATCTCAAACTCATAAATTTCAATTTAAATATTTTGGGGTTATGGAAAAGAAATATGATGGCCACTTATACAACTTGCAAGAAAATAGTCTAGTAATTTACAGAGCAAGTTAAACGTCCAAGTTAATTAGGTAAGTAATTGCTTGCAATATGTCCCCTTTAACGAAAGAGTGCTTAGAAGTGGAGAATGAGTGGGGAACAAAGACTTGGGAGGATTTTCCCTTTCTTGCAAAAATATAATAATAATAGAAGAAGAAAAGATTTTGACGTATTTAATTAATTCCATTACTATTTCAAAGCAGATTGACTATAGTTACAGTAGAAATGTGTCATGAAATGGGGCCATTATTTAACTTTTATGCAAAGTTAATTTTTTTAAAAAAATTATCTTGCAAATTTACCCATTGAAGTTGAAAGTTAATTTGCATCTAACGTCAAATATTTTTATTTAAAATTTGATCTTGTAAAGATTAAATATTAGATATTTTTGTCTGAAGTTTGATATGACTTGCCAAGGCCAACTTCAGACATATTTGACTGAAGGTGACTTAAGACTTGGCAAGACCAAACTTCAGAAGTTGGAGTTTCACTCATGGTGTCTTCAATGAGTGAAGTTTGACTTAGACTTAGTGTTTCACTCGTGGTACATATACCTTCAATATATTTCACTCATTGACGTATGTACCTCAAGCTAATTTATATCTTTTATTTAGTCTAAAATTAATCCAAAAATAAATAAAAATTTATGATATAATAAGTCATGAAATCTTCGTTAATCAAGACCTAACAAAGCTTTTGAAGCAGAAGAAGAAGAAGAATAAGTTGAGGAAAAACGATTTTGTATAAAGTTCACCATTTATGCATAGTTGTTATGTCTAATTATTTATTAGACGATTTGATAGTACAATTTTTATTTTATTTGTTTGGTTTCCCACCTGATATTCGATATTCATATTGGAGTCCAACTAAATTTGAAATCGCGTCAGAAAGCGCTCCCTAACAAAGGCAACTCCGTATCAGGAAGACTCAAATACGAGACATCTGATTAAGAATGAATGAATATTTACCACTCGATCACAATTCTTGTCGTTAAATTACAAAATTATTTAGCATTGTGTACAACTCATTCCAAAATACATTCAATGTGTACGTACACTAGTGGCATGTATTGAATACATGCTAGCTGTGAATTAGAAGGCACTAGCCAAAATCACATCCTGTACAAAACTAGTCTGCTTTGGGAAGAACACATCATATGGATGGGACAATATGTACAAAACTCTAATTAGAACCTCCAAATTGATCAATGATTACATAGGATTCAACTTAGGCTGAGTTGGCCCTCCATGCTTAGCTAGTGGCCTTTTGAATATATGTGCACCTAACTTTAGCATCCAGGATTCAGTTTTTGGTGTGTACTCTGTCTCTTTGTTTAAATTAGCATTATTGTGCATTTACTCTTCCACAACCATACTGGGACCACTCATCTCACTAGCTAATGTAATGTGTGTAATTTTCATTACTTGTTATTACTATTTGAATTGAATATAGTCATTAAACTTGAAATGGAAAAAAAGTTATTTGAATTAGAATTGGAAAGATACGTGTTTTCATTTTACAAGTGGAGAATAAATAAGTAAATAAAAGCTTTTGTTTTGACACGTGATGTGTGAATAATGACATGTGTGTATCATCGCAATAGCTAAATATTGAATAATCAGCACAATAAAAATAATTTTTAGTGACGATAAATATACTCATTAATTGTCATTGGATCCAATGTCACTATAGGCTTTAGAGATACTTACAAAAAGTGTTAATTGCTGCTAATTAAATGCCGCTAAAGATCATTTTTGATGTAGTGAATGATACATGGAATATATGGTGTGTACTTACCAAAATGATTAAAGAGATATTTAGTCGGCTTAGAATTTTCTTTTAGCGACAATATTAGTTTGTTGCTGCAAAAAGATTTGACGGTAATTGATGAGTTAATGTCATTATATATTGTATATAGAGTCGCTAAAATCTTTAGCGACATTTATATAAAATATCGTTATAAATATTCATATTTATTATTATTGCTAATTATAATATAACTACAAATATACTTTTCTGCTAAATCCTTCTATTTGTTGTAGTAACAAAAGGTCCAAAGAATAATCATGAGTTGTAGTGTTTTAGTGCCATATATAAATAGTGCAACTTGTAGAATTGAATTGGGTTGGACAATATATTTAACAGAAACCATTGATAGTGCAAAAACAGGTGCGTGGTTTATGCTCTGGAAAAAGGTGAAGCTAAGCTTCTGATTTTTTTTCATGACAATAGTTGAAAGGGATGTGCATATATTGGATAAGCACGCCAAAATATATAATGTTTGAACCTGTCGATGTCAATTCTCATGACCTTACAGAATTTATCGGTAATTCCTAGCTAATTCATCGCTAAATAATATTTAGCAAATTGAATTTTCATATAATCCATCGTTAAGTGGAAGTAGCATGAGATTTTTTTTATTTAGCCACAAAATTGTGTTTGTCGCTACCTAATTTTATCATAGTTATGCATGCTAGTTAAATGAATTTACTGAACTTAATATTTTCGATATAAATATATATATATATATATATATATATAAAGCTTTAATACATATTAAATTATAAAAAGCTTTAATACATATTAAATTATGAGTGTGTGAGTACAAAAAGAACAATATATATAGCTCAATGGAAAAAATTCTCAAATTAAATTTAAATGTTGAGAAATACATATATTTTTGTATATTTAGTTTCCATATTTGTACATCAAATTTCATTAATTGGGGATGTCGATTTCTTATCTAAAGCTAGACTAGATTGATTTGCATAAAATTGTATATATATCAGTTGGTGAATAAAGAAAATCACTTCACCAAAATATATTGTTCTCTTCTTTTCTAAGATGATATCAGAGTTTGATCATTCCAAAAATTCAAACACTAGCAATAAAAGTAACAATATGGATTCATCTTTGGACTCTATGCTTCTATTGTCAACAAGCTCGTCATAATAGAGGTTTGAGGATGGTGGAGGCACATTTTTTTTTTTGCAAATATCTACTTCCACAAAATAAACATCTAATAATAAAAGTGTAGAGTTGGAGCACTACAAAATCAGATAAAATGCATTTGTCCTTAGTTATATCTTTATAGAAACTTTTAGTGGATACGTCAAATAAATGTTGGTTTTATACAACTTGAAACGTATAGTTTTTAAAAAGCTAAATGAAAATACATAAAAATTAAATCTATTAACTCTTATATGCATTTCCTTGAATATCAAACAACCAGAGGCGGAGCGAGATTAGGAGTTTGGGATTCTAAATTTTAGCACAAAACAGAAAAATATTACAAAACATGCTTCATTCGTTGATAGTGGGGTTCAAACCCACAAAACTAGTGTGAAAAACATTTTTCACCGCCATTCCTTACCACTAAATTGTCAATCAATTTTGTTAAGGGTTCACAAGTTAATATACATATATATTTATATTCAATTTTTAATATAGTAGATTCATCCGAACCCACGAACCCCCACCTAGCTCCATCTCTCCAAACAACCTCTTCACTTCATAATATATCAGAAAACAAAAATTACTTTTTTTCGATCTATTTTTATAATGAGACATGACCAAACGCCTTTTCACTTGATTCATGCATGTTGATTTGATGATTTTTTTTTTTTTTTTAGAAAAACACACTTCTCTCTGGTTTGTTATAATAATTAGGCTAAATATATATATATATATTTTAAATGAAATATATTTTTAATATAAAGGACAAATAAAAAGAAATGAAGGGAGTACAGGCAAGGGAGATCCAAAATGGGCAACCATCATTAATGTTTGACACAGCTATATATGATGTCAAAAATAGTTTGAAAAAAAAGTGTCATGAAGAGGTTATAGGTTGCAACAAGCAATGGTGGTCCTTGTTATTTATCACACCTAAAAGCCAGAAAATGGTTTACATATACCAATGAAGTGATCTCTCATCAACTAACTATGCCTCCTTTTCCAACAACCCAGACTCATATTTATTGGACTTGTATGTTTCCCCACTTTTCTTGAACAAATCTTATATATGCATCCCCCCTCCTTATTATATATCCAATATATAAAGGGATCATGCACCATCAAAAATAAAACATTGATAGAGTAAGTTCTTTATATTACTATAGTACTAATTTAAAACTCAACTATAGTAAATAGTGCAGGTTTTTCTACTAATTTATGAGGGATAATTATCTAGTTAATCAATTCTAGCCTAACTATATTGTTTATGAGAAAATCACACATCATGAATAAATGAATAAAATTTGATCTTACATACAAAATATATAATATTTATCAAATACAGATTCAAACAATATAGAGCAGATTGAGGCAGATTTGGGATGGAGATTTTTTTTTTTCAAGAAATCCATCATAAAGATGGAGGAGTTTAGACATGACTCCGACCTGTATATATACCAAAAATCATAATTATACGGAGGAGGACATAAACCCTAGCCTCATAAACAAAGTGTAGGTTGGATATAACCATTTTGTTGCCAATATGGTTACTAATACCAATTTGAGATTGAATGATCCTTCTACGGTAAGAAACTTCACAACAAAAGGATATTTTTTGGGATACCAGAATATCTGATCTTTTACCTTATTTGTGAGAGTTCCATTACCTTGTAATCTTCTTTTCCAAATCCCAATTTTAAAAAATAAAAATAAGAATGAAAATCATGCTTGATTAAAGAATTTATATTAGAGACGGATAAAGAAGCAGATCTTGAGAGACAATGAGGTCTAATCGATTTGGATTAGAATAATCAAATGATATATATAAGACATTAAAACTCATCCTTTTTGTCAAGTATAGACACGTTTATATATCTGATATCTTCTAACTTGTTTTCTTACTAGGTAATTAGTTAAAAAGGTAAATAATTTGAAGAAAAAAATTGGGTGGTAATTGAACCCCCACATAGTTTACTCATGTAACGGACAATTTCACCGTAATTTACCTGTGTTTCTATGTATTATATATATCCCTATACATATTCTATCATAAAACTTTGCTAAATTTTATAAATGGTCCCTAAAGTAAATTTCCTTAAACCAAAATCAGACAATTTTTTTATCTCATGAATCATAAGACACTAAGCATTGTATTCAAAAATCACAATGGTAAAAAGTTTTAAACTTATTTGGAGGTAAAATGGCATTCATGTTTTTTTTTTTTTTTTTGGGTTTTTTAAGGTGTTAGGTATCCGCATTGGAACCTAATTAATTTTCTTATCTCGGGTAGGGCCCATTCAAGAATAACACTTCTACCAAAGACTTTTCTATACATAGAGTTCGAAAATGAGATTTTTTGCTAAGGGATAAGCAACCCCATTCACAACACCACATCCTTTGCTGATCCCAGAGAGGTGGAATGCCTTAAACGGATGTGTGGTAACAGGTAAAACCCAAAGGTTGTTTCCATCCCTGTGGGGGAAGATGCCAACCATCTCTCTTTTTTACAAACACAAACCTCAAGTTAAGGGAAAAGGCGAATTTTGGACGCCGTTAACGGTGTTAAAATCAAAAAGGATCTTGCTGCTAGGGCAGGGAGTTGTCCGTTTTGGTTTTAAAAATATTTCAGTGGCCCTTTAAGCATTTTGGAAGAAAAAAGTGATCATTTTGGCTTTGGACTCAACTTTATGACTTGTGCATCATCTAGAAATAATTACACACTGACGAATAGAAAACAAAACTACTGAAATTACAATGTCAGTCAAACAAATTACAAGCAATATCCGAATTATAATCAGATCCCAATCTTGTGTCTTTATAATCACAAGAGTTTCAAACATAACTAAAGAGTATCAAAAACATTTTGGGTAACTGGTCCTGAGGAAATAACTGCACTAATAGAAGTTCTAGGAAAAAGTAACAAACACTTCATTAGTTGTGAGATATTAGTAGAACAACTGTTGCATCCCTTATGCTTTGGCACTATAATCAGTTTCTCCAGATTTATTGCGTGCTCAAGTAAGAACTTCAAGAATTGATCGAGCTCTGTTGCTTCAGATGTACGCGTACCACTACAAAATGGCATAACCTTGACATTCTTCAAATTCTGTAAGTAAACTTTGAATATGTTTTCTTCAAACGAGAGGATGTCATATAATTCCAACGCCTCAGTGTATTCTTCGTCCTGAAGAAATGAGTGGTCCTGAAATTGAATTACACTCTTTAAGTAACATTGTAATCAACATTTGACACGTAAATGAAAATACAAATTGACAAAAAATAATGAGATGAATAACATACCTCCATATCAGGAAATATCATCAAATTTTCCAAATTAGGAGTCGACCTTAAGAGTTTGTCTAGCATGGGGAAGGAAACTTTTGAAATACAAGAACTTATTGTCAACCATCTGCATTCTAGCAACGGTAAGGGGACCTTTAATTCCTCGTCCATCATCGAAATAGAAATCACCTAAACAGAAGAATGAAACAGAATAGAAGGTAAGTACATTGAACTGTTAAAATTGTTCTGCTTCTTTCATCTTTGACAAGCCTTCATAAGTTGTATAGAAAACAAACATACTTAAAGTAGATATAAAATAATTTTAGATTCTCCATAATTTTAGTAAAATTACTAATGTTACCGGTTAGTAGGGATGACAATGGGGCGGTGCGGGACAGGTTGAGCTTAACCCACAAAAATTTTAATCTGCCCACCCGCCCCGCATAATAATTTTTTTCATTTTCAACCCGCCCACCCCATTCCGCATAGACCCACCCTACATGAATCCGCCCCACATAATTTTTTAATATTTTTTTTTTCTAGTTAAGTTTGATACTAAAAATAAAATTCATAAAAGTAAATTCAATGTTTTATTAAGTTGTATTAATTTAATATGATAGTGACTTAAAAATTTATTTCTTAGAGATCAATTGGAAACATGTAAGATATTGTATTGTTTTTTATTGAAACATTTTCATTTACTATTTTGAATATTTTAGTAGCTTTAAAGAAATTATCTTAATAAATAATGCTCTATCACTCTTATAATATGTAAAAAATTAAAATTAAGTTTGAACTCACATAAAATCACATATACCCGCAATTCGTTCTGCGCCTCAAAATAAAAAGTTCTTTTTCTCTCTCCACTCCACCAACTCCATGACAAGATATCTTGATTTCTCTTCCGAATCTGAAGGGCAACATGATATCAGAGCCGGTGATTCTGTAGCTCTTCACCTCAGTTTCCGAGTGATGCTACCCTTGCTATGATTTTTTTGGAGTCTTGCCGACCCACAGATGAGAAGTTAGGGTTTCAGGCTACTATTATTTTTAACTGACGATGAAGGTGTTCTTATATGCTGTAGAATCTCATCTTCAGCTGCGGAAGTGTTTTGGTGTTGTGTTTTTCTTCATTGTTTGTTTTTCCTTTTTACCCTAGTTTTGTCTACTGTACTTGTTTTCGTTCCTTGCTAGAGAGATGCCGGATTCTTCGTCTGCGTCGACAAGAAGCTTTACTCCTTTCATGGTTGAGTCTTCGCATCACTATTTTTTGCATCCTTCTGATAGCCACAGTCTTAGTCATTACTAAGTTCAATGGCACTGGATATGGGAGTTGAAGGAGGAGCATGTTGATAGGACTCTATTGTACGAATAAATTAGGACTTATCAATGAAACCTTACGTAGACCAACTCCTAATACTACTCTTTCGAGCATGAACAAGGGAAAAATGATATGGTCTTTGCTTGGTTGTTGAATATTCTTGAACTTGAGATCAAGGAGAGTGTCATGTACACTGATTTTGTAGATAAGTTGCGGTTAGATATTGAGAGAAGATATGGGCAGGCAAATGAAACTAAAGTCCATCAGATTAGGAAAGAGATTGCTTCCATTACCCAAGAGTCTTCAAATACTGCATCCTATTTTTCCAAAGTCAAGAAATTATGGGATGAACTTGCATATTCACTTACCTAACATGATTGCACGTGTGGTTGCAAAAAAACTTTTCAAAAGATGGAAGAGGAATAAAGATTATATCAGTTGTTGATGGGTTTAAATGAGATTTACTAAAGTCAAGATAAACATTTTGATGCTTAAATCACTTCCTGATATGGATACTGCATATTGTATAGTGATTGTAATAATGAGAGTCAGCTTGAAACGCATACTGTGACTGTCTTTAGCACATATACTGCTTGTTTTTTTTCTGGTACACGTGCCTCTTTATCCTCCTAGGTCTCAATATCCACAAAAGGTGATTTTTGACAACAAAATGAATAATTTGTTTTGTCGCTATTGCAAGAAACCTGGTCATGTTATTGGAAATTGTAGGAAGCTTCAATATTAGAATGGTTCTCAACCTAATCATTATAGGTCTTACAACAACACTCCTGCAACTTCCACTTCATATAGGAGGTCTACTGCTTATGTTCAGGGTGTTGATTCACACTCTGATGTGAAGTCTGAAGTTTCAGGAGATCTAATCAGGCTGATGCTTCTAATGTGCCTCCACTTTCATCAAATCAGTTGATTCACATGATGAATATGTACAGTAGATAACAAATACGTACCTTGACCAGAATGGAATTGAATCTACCATCTATGCAGGTTTAGTAAGCACTTCTGATTTATGAATTCGCTTGTCACATGTCTAGGATAGTTGATAATCCTTGGATCATAGACTCAGGTGCTAGTAATCACATTACCCCAATTAAATCTTTCCTAACTGACATCACTCATCATTCTATTCCTTATCTCATTATTTTGCCTAATAGTTATATTGTAAAAGTTACTTGTACTGGAACACTTACTCTGTCACCTGAGTTAGTGTTAACAAATGTTCTTTATGTGTATTCTTTTCAATATAACTTGATTTCTGTACACAAGTTAGTAGTCCAATTCAATTGTGGAGCTTAGTTCACTACCTCTACTATTGTGTTCTACAGGGCCCGTCTCTGAAGAGGCCACTGGAGCTTGGTAAAGTGTATCAAGGGCTTTACATTCTTCATACGTAGTCTCTTTTGACTTTCCATTATGTAAATTCCATTGTGGCTACTACTTGTGTTGATAATAAAGTTGTTGTTACTTTTACTACTTCTATTGACAATAACACAATTGTTTCTAATTCTGTTCCAAAATCCACATGTATGCCTTCTTTTGTTTGTTTCAGAATGATCTTGCTTTACTTTGACATTTGAGATTAGGACATGCTTTATCATAAGATGAAATCCATTGTTAATAAAAATGCTCAATTACCTAAGAAACAAGACTTCATCTGTAAAGTGTATCCTATGGCTAGACAACATAAACTAGCATTTCCGTTCCATCAAAACCTCATGCCCTTTTCAGCTCATTCATATTGATCTTTGGGGACCCTACCATACCCAAACTTACAATGGCAATAAACATCATCTAACCATATTGGATGATTTTTTCAAAGCCACTTGGACACACTTACTGTCTACCAAGTCTAATGCTTTTTCCCTTATCAAATCATTTATCTTCACGGTTCAGACTCAATTTCATACCACAATTCATACTCTAAGATCTGATAATACTTTTGAGTTGGGTTCTAGTACTAAAGCATCTTCTTTCTTTTCTTCTCTTGACATTGTATATCAAACATCTACTCTTCATACCCCACAATAGAATGATGTTGTGGAAAGGAAACATAAACACTTATTGGAGACTCCTTGATCTATACTATTTTAATCCAAACTTCCGGTCAAATATTGGGGTGAGTGTGTCCTCACTACTAATTATCTTATTAACGGACTTCCTTATGTTTGTTACAAAATAACACCCCTTATGGTCTCCTATATAAAACTGCTACATCCTACTCACACCTCAAACCTTTTGGTTTCCTTAGTTTTGCTGCAATACCTAAGCCTTATAGGGATAGGTTTAAATCCAGATCCATCACTTGTGCTTTCTATGGTTATAACATGACCAAAAAAGGACACATAAGCTCGTTGATTTGGACAAGTAGGCAGGTTTTTTATCCAGAGATGTCATGTTTCATGAGACCGTTTTTCCTTACTCTTCTATTTCTTTTCCTTCTATGTTTCCTCCTCCGCCACCAACTTTTTCTTAAAGTTGTAGCTGTCATCTTAAACCAATAGAAGGAACCAATATTTAACCTTGCGTACTAGATCAAAACTATATGAGTTAATTAAAAAGAAGTAAACCAGGAGATAATTAATCAGGTTCGCGACCTTTAATTGACATAATCATTACCCCAATGCTACAACCAAGTCGAAAAATAGAGGATTCAATAGATTATCAATATTAATATAGGAGATAGAAATAAGGAGCTCTATTCACAATTAACATAAAAATTAAAGACGAGACATTTGAAACTGATAACTGACCTTGATAAACCAGGATGAAAGTATTATCTCATTAGCACAACGAACGCTTACCAAAAGATCTTTCAGTATGTCCTCATCCATTGAATCAAATTCATCACTACAGAGACCAAGTTTGGCATGGTCCAAAGATGACAAGTCCTTAAGCTCAATTTCCGTATAATCAAAATCCCCAGAAATCGTTAAATGTTCAACATATGGTGCAACAACTTCAAAGCAACAATCACCTTTGAATGAATACCAATCTCCGATAGGATGATAGTGATCAATCAATTTCAGTCTCTTACATTTTGGAGAAGTCATGTGCAAACGATTAAAACCACAAAATCCAAATAGATTGAATGATTCCAATTGAGGACAATTTGACATTATTTGTTTAATATGTTCATCCCGGATTAACAAGCTTTCCAGTGTTAAACTCTTCAGAGATGTCCAATTTAGTATACAATCGTCTAATATTCTGCAATTCTGGCATTTGAGTTTTAGAATCGACGAACTACTACAGAAAACTTCTAGCAGACTATAGGGTTGGTCATGCTCAATCACATCAATATCATAACTTATATTCAGGCATAGACCCTCCACTTTCTTGTTCACACCAAATTCAAGCCACTTGTCAATTACGGAAAAATAAGACACATCATCATCATGTTTGAACACAAAGTTTAGACTGCACTTTTTAATGCTAGAGCTGCTAAGGAGAGGTAGTACATTATCCGTTAAGGAAATGAATTTATGTACCATCGAGCTATCTGAACGACTAAACTCCTCATTGTCATAAACAAGATTGTCGATAGAAGTCCAGAAGTATTGCCATTGTTTAGAGAGAATAGTTGTTCTGAAGGCATCTGTTATGGACAATCGAGAAAGAATTTGAACAATAAGAGCATCAGGTAGATGACTGATTCTATCAATGAGGTCAGTTTCATCACATTCTGTCTGAGGTGAGTTTCCAACAAGCCAACTTTCAGAGTTTCCATCATCACCACGACTGCTAGGGGATTGGTCTTTCTCACGCATGGTTGCCATGCTACTTTTCTTTTGTTAAGAAACAACAAAGGGCTAATACTGAAAAGGGGGAAATTATCAGACATTAATACTGAGAATTATTAATTCTTAAATTGAATTTTTCATATTTAGAATAATGTTGATCACATAAGCAAAGTAACACTCTGGGCCTTTTGGCAAAAAAAGCATACTTGTGGTAAACTTTTGTTTGGTTAAAATGAACCATATTTAATTTAAGAATTAATTAAAATTATGATTCAATGAAACAACGTAAATAATGTCTTGTCCGCTCCTATTTTTATGTTTTTCGAAAATTAGTCTTGGAATTTGTTTTTTAAAAGGGTGTGTCTTAAGCAAAGGCGAGGACTGAAAGTTCTTGTGGGTCCTACTGATTTCAATTGAATTAGAATAAAATAAAAATAATTCAAACAATCATTAATCTACCAATTGAACCTTTGTTTATCTAATGTACAAAAAAGTCAAATTTTTAACATATATAAATAAACATGAATTAATGGCTAACCTTCAAAGTTTTTCTTCTTCTTAATTTTCTTAGATATATTCATATCATAATAAAGTTGATAACAAAGTTAAAAGCTTAACAAAAATCAATTACCAGGAGTATCCAGAGGATGAGCCCACAAAAAAAAATTGATTTATAGATCCATAAAAATTCAACAAATGGAGAAAAATAATACCCACATTGGATAAACAAAGAGAAAAACAGGAAAAATAGAACTACATAAACTAAGCGGCGAGAGAGAGAAAGAAGCCGAAGAGATGAATAAAGTGAGAAGAGTAGGTAGGTTTTATAAAAATGTGGTGAAGTCAATAATGAAAGGATAGCGCGTATAAACGTTACAACACTCTTAAGTAGGTAAAGTTCAATAGAAATCACCAAAATACCCCTTACCCCATCAATTAATCTCAGCTTGCGCTACGGGTCAATACTGACTCTTTATCCAGGGATAACTAATAAAACTAATATGACCCTTTCTCAAAGAGCCTTTAAGACTCTATTAAGTGAAATTATTTAACGACGGATAAATCAACACAAGTTATGACAACCTTCACACGAGGAAAAAAGAAGGCTTTCGTTAAGATTATTCGCACATACAATAGAACAAGAAAAACAATCAACATCGTACTACTTTAGGACTCTTCCTGAGATCTCTTTTCTTTTGAAAAGATACAAGAACGAAACAATCAATCTATTGATATTGGAAGACCTAATTCAATGTATCATTTCTAGATCTAATGAAATTCAACAAATCGAAAAGAATAATACCGACATTGGATAAACAAAGAGAAAAAGAGGAAAAATAGAACAAACCTTATTACTGAACATAAACTAAGCGGCGGGAGCGAGAAAAAAGCCGAAGAGATGAGGTAAAATTCAATATAAATCACCAAAATGCCCCTTACCCCATCGATCAATCTTAGCTGGGGCATGTCTATAGGCTAGGGTTGGCAAGGGGACGGGGGCGGCGGGACGGGCCAATGGTTGACCGGAATTCAACTGGTCCCGGGATTAAGCTGCTCGGGATTCACGGGATAATTTGAAGTCCCGTTCCGTCCCACTATATTAATGGGATGGGACAGTGTTCGACAGGACGTGACGGGATGCGGGATTTAATATTTTTTTTATAAATTTATTTAATTGTTTTGAAGTTATATTTTTTGAATAACATTTTTAATTTTTATTGTTTTGAATAACATTTTTTATCTAAGTAAAAGTGCTTAAGTTTTGAAAATTTCAAGTTTCATATTTTAAATTTCAAAGTTCAAAATTCAAAATTCAAAATTCAAATTTGAACTTTGAAATTTAAAACTTGAAAGTTCAAATTTGAAATTTCATCTTTCAAATTTGAAAGTAAGTTTTGATAAGTAAAGTATTAAATTTCTGTATATATATATATATATATATATTTGTGTGTGTGTTTGTATTAAATGCAAGATAATAATTATGTAAAAAAGACTTGAATAAAGCCTTTAAATTTATTCAAATAAAATTTAATTGCAACTTACAAGTTACAATTTACAAATATTAGAGTAGTAACTAATCTACACAGCCACCTTCTAGGAAGGGTTCCGTTTCAAAAAGTTCTCGTATGTAAATCTAATATTTGCTACAAATATTAGAGGAGTAACTAATCTACGCAACCACCTTCTAGGAAGGGTTCTGTTTCAATTAGTTCTCGTATGTAAATTTAATATATGTAATGTTACAATAAAACTTTTTTCAACCCTCGTATCAAATCGACGGTAACATCCTCCGATTTTGGCAATGATGCTTGAAACTCTTGTACCTCTAATTCATTGTCACTATTAGATCCAATTATTGAATTAAAAAAAAGTTTCTTCTTGAAAGTTATCTCTTATAATTTCTTCTCTCGGCGTTGATCCAATCTCTAAATAAAACTGATGTCTCCAAACTTTCTTCTGCCAATGAATGTCTGTGATCTCTAATTTGAAATCTTGCCGCACTAATCTCCAAACTTTTCTCATCTTGTTTGTTTGTACCTAGTAAGTACTTTTTTCTGCAAACATAATATCAAGTCAGGTTGTTAGTCACATAACTCATATTTTTATTAGGCTAGAAAATTCTTTTTTTATTTGTCACAACTTTCTCACACAATTGAACCAATAGGAGTTGCAAGACATTTCACAATTTTATTCTATATAATGTGACTTGACAAGAAAAATTTCATCACATATTTTGTATTTTCATTCCAGAATAAAATTTATCTCACCAAAATATTTCATGTCAAAATAGCTACTCTACATGTTTTTCATAATTTATTTATAACCATGTTAGAGTCAAAAGTCATTTCATTATAGCCAAACAATAACGTATGATTTATTCCAAAATATATGTACTTATAATACTCTTATTTAGAGCATTTTTTAAAGATGCACAAATCATAATTTTGCAATGATTTTTTCTTATTTCGTGAATCCTCACTATTTTAAAAATTTAAATAACATTTTTTTCATGAAAAGTAGTATGACTTTATTCATGAAAATATTAGGTAATTTTTTTTTCTTTTACCTTTTCTCCGCTTGAATTGAGCAAGTAGAAAAGTATTTTACCTGCACGTCTCTTCTCTTCCATCTCTTGAAGAGAGCGACGTTGAATGGAATGATGATCTCCCATCTTGATATCCACACTTTTTTCAAACAATAATAAAACATGAATCTCCTTAAAATTATTTGTGTAATATACCACAAATAGAAAAATTACAGTTGAAAATAAAATGACAAAAATGAATAAATAAATTTTTTGGTTGAGGCGCAGGTATCTTGCTCTCTTTAAGGAGATTCAAGTCCATTGCGGCATAATCTACACCGATCCAACAATATCACTCTTGGTTTGTCCTCTCTAGGATACAACAACTCAACAACGTCGTATAACTCAATCAACTCCGAATTAGTCGAAGAGTTCAAAACTCAACATAAGAACACATACATTCCTTCAACATATAATTACTCTTTTTTGGTATAATGAACATAGTTGAAGACATAAAATATTATTCTTTGTCTCAACTCCTTATATACACAATACAACACTTCTCATATTTTGTTAACCCTATATCTCATATCCCCAACACAAAGTAAGACCAACTATTTACAAGTGAGGAATTCTTCCTTGTAATGAATAGAAAGATAATGGGTAGTAAATTGGGTAATGAATAGCCCAAAATTACATAACTTACAATCACAAAGTAAGAACTTCTTTTTGACTAAAGCCTTTGACAAAAAGTCTTTCTTTGTGTTTGTCAACAGTTCCATCGACTTTCATTTTCCTTCTGAAGATTCACTTTGAACCCAAAGGTTTATTTCCTGGAAGAAGATCAATCAACTTCCAATGTGGTTGCTCTAGATTGAATCAATCTCACTCTTGACACCATCTTTCCAAAAGGATGAGTCCACAAAAGACATAGGAAATGTTACAAAATCAGATCCGAAGAAAGTAGATGTCCTTTGACATTTACCACGCCTCTGAATCTCTTTATTAAGTACATGCTCCTTTTGTTCTTTCCAAGGTCTTTTAGACCCTTCACTAGACTACTCAAGTCTAATTTTACAGTCCACAGTCTTAGGTCCTTTTTTGATCCTTTTAGGAATAAGAACTTGGACTTTGGCTAGACACCCCCATACTTTGAAATATTTCAAGTTGGATTTCCTTCCTTTTCATTCTCATATGGAATAGATTGTGTCTTGAACAAACAAAACTTTTTATTGCTTTCTTTCTGAAAAGACAAAACTTTTTGTTGTTCCCTTTTGCTGTAAGGATAGTTTCTCCACACAAGTTTTGTGGTAAACCTGAATTTATAAGTAATGTGACCATCATTTCCTTCAAAGTTCAGTTTTTTTCCTTTTGCAATTCCATTAGATTGAGGTGAATGGGGAATTCCCAAACATATTTATGCAAAAAGAGACTTGTACTCTCCATCCCTATCACTTTCTATCTTTTTCCCAATTGATTTTCAACCTCAATATTATAATGCCTTAACGTTTCTATTGCTTCATCCTTAACATTCAGCAAATATATATAACCGTATATAATGCAATTGTCAATAAAAGTTATGGATACTTTTTTCCACCATGAGATGGTTTTGACTTCATATTACAAATGTCAGTGTAAATCAACTCTAAGGGATTAGAATTCTTTCAACAGATTTATAAGAATGTTTAGCATACTTAGATTCAACAAAAACTTGATATTTTTATTTATTGCACTCAAAGTTACACAAAACTTCTAAGTTGATCAGTTTTCCTTGCAAGGTTTTGTAATTGACATGTTCCAAGTGTTCATGTCACAAACAGTTTGACTCAAGCAAGTAAGAACAAATAAAAATATTGAGTTTGAAAAGCTCTCTGTGAGGTAGCTTTTTCTCACAAATATTTTGTTCCTACTTCTTACAATTTTGTGTGATACAATCATTATTTTAGAGTCAACACCTTGTCAAATGTCCTTTTCAGAAGGACCTTTCCATAACTTTCAATTTGATTGTTATAGAACTACCCATGAACATAGTCTCATCGGGTCCAATAAAGGCAATATAATCCAAATGCTTCTTTTACAAAACATGACAAATGACTATTCACCAATATTTATGTCTATACAAATAGTTTTATTTTAATAGACACATCTTTTCATGAAAAATCACAACATTTTAAGTGAAACTTTTTCATAAAAGAACACAATTATTTTGAACAAGTATATATATAATTTGGTAGTTTCATACTAGTCATACTATATACTAGTAAAAGAGAAACTCAACGACCACAACATCAAATATACTCCAAGAATTTTGTGGGTCTAACACAATACAAAAGTATAATTGAATTTCATATATTGTGTAACACCTCAGAAATCAAACTTGGACTTTCAGCAGAAAAATATCAGAAAAGGGTGAATCACGGAGGGTTTCACGGGTCGTGATCAGGACAACGGTCTGTCACCCTCATCGTGGTTCACACCCACCCAGAAGCGGTGGACCACGGGACCCTTCACGGGCCGTGGATCCCCACACGAGCCGTGGGAAGGCTCGTAGAGGTGAGACAAAGCCACCAGGGCTTAGGCGTCAGACCAGGGAGCCCACCACGGGCCGTGGTCTTGATGACGGGCCGTGGTGAGGCTCGTCAACCTAAACCAGTAGACCCCAGCCCCCAAGTGAAGAACCACAGAGACCTTCACGGTCCGTGAAGTGGACCGTAGATGAGAGTGCCAGAACCAGTAGACACTGGCCCATGAACCACGATCCACTTGACGGGCCGTGGTCCCTTTTACGATCTGTCAGTGGCTCCGTGGAAGGGCCCCGTCAGCTTTTAAGTTAGGGTCATTTTGTTCTTTTCTCCTATGCTTTGGACATTTAAACGACGTCATTTTACACCTAAATTATGTCGTTTTACTCAGTTTTAGCCTAATAACATAGTCAGAATCTAACCAAAACCTTTATTCCTAAAAACCCATCGAACTTAGAGCAAAAAGAGAAGAAATAGTCGACCAGCCCTTCAAGAACACGCATCAGGTTTTCTTCAGTTCCAGCCCCGAAATCGAAGGATTTCTCCGTAGATTTCATCACCAGGTATGTGGGATTTCACTAGTGAATTCCTTTCATCCACTAGGTCCCTAGAATTCAGTTAGATTCTTGATTTTTCATATCTTGTTTAGACCTAGGGTTTCTAAATCCTTGGATAATTGTTGTGATTTAGGTGTTGTCGTATTCGCAATCATAATGTCATGTTTTGTTAGAATCGTTATTTAATTCTTAGTATTAAACTCAGAACCCTAGTTGTGTAGATTCTCTTAGTTCATGAATTGCACTTGCTAGGTTAGTTAAACAGATAATCATGCTCCAGTTTCAAATGTTACATTATCAGTATATAAATGTTTCATTCTCAGATTTTCATGCCAGTAATTTAGCTATTCAGTATGTCAGTATTTTCCAGTTACATTTCAGTCATATACTTATTCAGATGGGAGTAGACTTAACACCGAGTTGGACTAGGGTTCAGCGTACCCTTATAGTCCGAAAACTACGTGCCCCCGTATGATTATAAGTCCCCTCTGTGGGCATCAGATTTAGTGATCATGCCAGTCATGCCTTTATACCCCTGACAAGGTATATTGGGTCCTCTCGATGGGGCGTATACATCAGACTCCACATTTAGCTCACGTGGTTTTATGTCGGTTAATAGTAGTTCCCACAGTCAGATTCTTAGTGCATTTGGCCAGGTTTTCAGTATGTACTTCAGTGTTCAGTTTAGCACGTCATGTTCATGATTAGTACTTGGTCATTGCATTCAATTTAGCTTTTCAGTTATATTTTCAGTATCTACATTCTTGCTCAGTTTACAATATTTCTCAGTTATGCCTTGTTTCAACTTATATATGTTTATTCAGCTTAGTATCTATATTCTGCACGCTCAGTACATTCAAAGTACTGACGCATACTCTGCGCTACATCCTTTTATGATATAGGTTCAGGTACTCAGCATTCAGACCGCGCTTAGATCGATCCTCGATCCGCATTCAACAACTTCAGTGGTGAGTCCTCATACTTCGAGGACAATAGACATGCTTTCATTTCAGTCTTTACATTTCAGTTTCAGTTTTTTTAGAGTTAGCTTGGGGGAATGTCCCAGCAACTCAACTCAGTTAGAGGCTTTCCAGACATAGTTGTAGAATCATCTTGACTTGTTAAGTTTGATCTTTTAGTTATTGTTAAACTCTTAGTATGTTTTATACATTCAGACTAGATGGGTATTCCCCATTTTACAGTTATCTCTTGTTTAGCTTCCGCATAGTATTTTTTTTATTCAGTTATTCTCAGTATGCTTATGATATGCCAGATACAAGGTTAGCTTGGGGTCACTTGTGATCCTAGGTCCCGTGTCACGTCAAGGGGGTAGCCTCGGGGCGTGACATCTTGTGCTCCAAATTTAAATTAGACACTGAGTCTAATTTTATCTTTATCATAAGCAAAGAACCCCCACATTTTAAATATGATCTCAAAAATATTTTTCAAGTATTTGAAAATAGTGTTTCCACATTTTTTTTTTCATACTATCATATGAACCTCTCATTTGGAAATATTATTATTCTACAAAAGAATTATAGTGCTTCAATTCTCTTTGATAATCTTTACATAGTGTCAAAGTTCATTCTATAGAGGTACCTATTGCAGGCAAAAAATTACACACTTTAAGTCACTGGTCTTTTTTTTCTATTACAATTAGACATACCACTTAGTATTTAGAATACTAACAATAAAAATAATTATTTTTGTACAATTTGTTTCTATTTAACAATGATGTTTGTAGAAAACCAAAAGTACAACAATGACTTATTACATGAAGTTTTCATATTCTTCAAACCAATTGCATAGTCTAATTTATCCAGAGTAGAAAACTACAAAAGTTTTTAGCCTACAATAATCAGACACAATCAAATTTCACACGGATTACAAGACTACAAAAGTTTTTTTTCCAAATAGAATAAAACATATTCTTAGATTATCACATAGAAATTCGTTTCTTTTCAAATGGCCTTCCAACTATAACATTTTGACATACTATCTTATCAAACTAAAATCTGCATATCTCATTCTGCAAACCGAAGAATTTTAAAGGCAACACTATTTTCCAAGAAAAATTCATTCAAAAACATATAGTTTGCAGATCTTTTTCCAAAGACACACATGATAAATATCAAAAGAGTTAACTTTTAGAAACTACTTTTCTCTTTGGATAAATAATAAGAAGGTTACCTGGTGTAATCTTTAACCGGAATAGCATCAATTTTTCTGGTACATTCTCACTTCCACCTTGCTAAACAAGGCACCAAATTCTGAAGAAGTAGTGCATTAATCTTCTACTTCCATGATATGTTTTCCTCAATCAGTAGAATACAAGAAATACCAATAGTATAATAATTTCCTTAAGATTGTTATTCATCTTGTATTCCTAAGATACTTAGAACAAAAACTTTGAAGAACTTGATAAGAAACAACAAAGTTAAACAGTGTTTTCAAAACTAGAAAATTAAAACCAGTAGAGAAAATAGAATCAGAAACATATTAGAAATAATATACAAAATATTTTTCTCAAAGAAGATAATCGAGCCCACTGAATGCACAGTGTCCCTTAAGGAAATTATTCCCCTCAAGTCCCCGAGGTTAATGGAATATATCCTCCCAAGATAGAACGATCTTACTCACCGGTGTATCGGTACCTAAAATCACGGTGTCAGTGAACCACTCAACGACAGTAAAGTACACTTAGAATACTAAATTTAGTAGTAGTAGAAGAAGTCCAGAAAATTGGTTCTCTTAAAATGAGAGGAAATCCCTCTATTTATAGACAACAAATGATAGTGTGAATAGGTTCTTATTGTGCCTTATCGGAAAGGTCACGACCCTTTGGAAAAGTCACAATCTTTCGAAAAGATCACAACCTTTAATAAAAGTCACAACTTTTCATAAAAGTCGCAACTCTTCATAAAAGTCGCAACTCTTCATAAAAGTCGGAACTTTTCATAAAAGTCAGAACTCTTCCTAAAAGTCGCAACTCTTCATTTTCCGTTCACACCTTTTAAAACCCAACAAATCTTACCAAAAAAAGGCTGTATAGAATGGGGATCTGCCACGATGATAAATGCCAACTATGTGGGGATCGATGCATCAGACACAATGAAGCATATATATTTTGAGTGTCCATTCTAAAAAAGATGCATACTCGCAATACTTCAGTGGCTTGGAAAAGGGATGAGACAAGTGGATTACAGAGGAATATGAACAAGGCTGGATAGATCCACAAGAGAAAGAGGCTGTAGAGACCTGGTACTGGCAGCATTACCAGTAGTGGTCTACCAGATATGGAAGGCGCATAACTCTTCCCTATGGGAGAAGGCGTCCCACCACCATGGTGGATTATGGAACAAGTTACGCAAGAATGCTGGCACGTAAAACCACTTTCTTTTTTTTAAAGCCGTTTGGTATCCACATTGGAGCTAATTAATTATTTGCCTCAAGTAGGGCCCATTCGGGGGGTAACGCTCCTACTAAAGATTTTTCTATACACATGGCTTGAAACTAGGACTTCTTGCTAAGGGAGAAACAGTACCATCTACTGCACCTCATTCTTAAGGTTGTTCCCCATCCCTATTGGGGGAGATGCCAACCAACTCCCCTGTTTACGAACACAAACCTCAGGTTAATGGATGAGCAATTTTTTTTTGGTGCTAATTAATAGTTGGCTTCAAAAAATTAAGTTTTAATTTTAATTAATGCAAGCTGCATTGTTATGTTTTTAACCGCTTCATTTGGAGACAATCTTAAATCTATGACTTGTACATCATCAAGAAATATTTATACACTCAAGTTCACCTCCGGAATATAATTACAATATGGTGCTAATCCAAAATTGATGTATGTAATTGTAATGACTAATGATTAGCTCGAAATACTCATGAATGAAATAATATTAAAGAATTATTGTGAAATAGGTGCAAGCTCGAAATTACAGACTCCAATAAGTGCAAGTTCAAATTTTCCTAACTTCCTAAGGAAATAATTGCACTAATAGAAGTTGTTGGAAAAGCTAACAAATTATTTTTTCAGATTTGAGGTATTAGTAGAACAACTGTTGCAATCCTTGTGCTCTGGCACTATAACCAGTTTCTCCAGATTTATTGCATGCTCAAGTAAAAACTTCAAGAATTGAAGGAGCTCTGTTGCGTGAGATCTACGAAATGGCATAACCTTGATATTCTTCAAATTCTGTAAGGAAACTTTGAGTATGTTTTCTTCAAGGGAGAGGTACTTCCTATCTTTCAACAACTCATTCACTTTGTCCTCAAAAAAAGGACGGTACTACAAATACCGAACAAGGACAAATCAGGTTAGTTGTTGAGGCTGTAGGGATCAATATATATTTGACATAAAGATATTGTGAAGTAAGAAATGAATAAAAAACATACTGTCGTATCAGGAAATATCATCAAATTTTCCAACTTAGGAGTCGACCTTAAGAGGTTGTCTAGTAGGGGGAACGAAAGTTTTGAAATACAAGAACTTATTGTCAACCATCTGCATTCCAGCAACGGTAAGGAAACGTCTTCCTTTTCCAACATCAAAATGGAAATCACCTAAACAAAAGAATGATGCAGAATATAAAACAGGAACTCTATTCACAATCAACATAAAAAGACTGGAGACATTTGGGACTGATAACTGACCTTGATCAACCAGGATGATAGTATTAGCTCATTAGCACAACGAACACTTACCAAAAAATCTTTCACTATGTTTTCATCCCTTTCAGCAAATTCATCACAGTAGAGATTAAGATTGGCATGGTTCAAAGATGACAAGTCCCTAAGCTTAGTTTTTCGTATAATTAAAAACCCCAGAAATCGTTAAATGTTCAACATATGGAGCAACAATTTCAAAGCAACATGTATAAGTATCATCTTTGAATGGATACCAATCCCCACGAGGATGACTGTGATGGATCAATTGCAGTCGCCTATATTTTGGAGAAGTCATGTGCAAACGATTAAAACCACAAAATTTATGTAGCTTCAAAGATTACAATTGAGGACAATTTGACATTATTTGTTTAATATGTTCATCCTGGAAAAACAAACTTTCCAGCGTTAAACTCTTCAGAGATGTCCAATTTAGTACACAATCTTCTAATATTCTGCAATTCTCGCAGTTGAGTTTTATAATCGATGAACTACTACAGAGAACTTTTGGCAAGCTATAGGGTTGGTCATGCCCAATCGGATAAACAGTTCTATGACGTATATTCAGGCGTAAATCCTCCACTTTCTTATTCACAGCAAATTCAAGCCACTTGTCAATTACGGGAAAATAAGACACACCATCACCATATCTGAACACAAAGTTTAGACTCAACTTTTTAATTCTAGAGCAGATAAGGAGAGGTAGTACATTATCCGTTAAGGAAATGAATTTGTGCAATGTCGAGCTCTCTGAACGACCATACTCCTCGTTGTCATAAACAATGTTGTTGATACAAGTCCAGAAGTATTGCCAATCTTTAGAGAGAACAGTTGTCCTGAATACATATGTTATGGACAACAAAGAAAGAATTTGGACAATAGGAGCATAAGGTAGCTTACTAATCCTATCTGTTTCTTCACATTCGGTCTCAATCTTTGCTTTTTTCTGAGGTAAGTTTTCAATAAGCAGACTTTCAGAGTTGCCAGAGAATTGGTCTTGGTTGCTCATGCTGTTCAAACTGTATTACTATATATTGCTGCCTAAAACTGTGGTGTCAGCGAACGACTCAACAACACTAAAGTACACTAGAATTTGTTTGTGCAGAATAAGAAGAATTATAGAAAATTTGTTGTTGAAAAATAAGAGGAAACCCCTCTATTTATAGACAACAACGGGTAGTGTAAATATGTGCATATTGTGCCTTATCGGAAAGGTCACAAATACTTGGAAAAGTCACATTCCTTTGGAATTGTCACAACTATTCGGAAAAGTCACTACCTTTCAGAAAAGTCGCAACTCTTCAGAAAAGTCACAACTTTTTAGAAAAATCACAACACTTCATAAAAGTTACAACTCTTCCGTTTCCATTCACACATTTTAAAACCCAACAACTCACAATTGTCATGCTACTTTTCTTTTGTTGAGAAACAACACAGGGCTAAGAAGGAAGAAAATTATCAGAGAATAAGTTTACTTGTAATTAGAATTGCTATAGACAATTTTTTTTTTTTTTTTTAATTCTTTCTTTAATGTCCAACTAACAAAGTTAATTATATCACAATATCACATGACACTGTTTTTTAATGTGATAATATATGATATTTTTTAAGTTTATGACTCGTACATCATCTAGAAATATTTAAACACTGACGATAGAAAACAAAACTAATGAAATTACTTAGTCAGACAAACAAATTACAAGCAATATCCGAATAATAGTCAGATCCCAATCTTGTGTCTTTATAATCGCAAGAGAGTTTCAAACATAACTATATATCAAAACCATTTTTGGTAACTGGTCCTAAGGAAATAATTGCACTAATAGAAGTTCTTGGAAAAAGTAACAAACACTTCATCAGTTGTGAGATATTAGTAGAACAATTGTTGCATCTCTTGTGCTTTGGCACTATAACCATTTTCTCCAGATTTATTGCATGCTCAAGTAAGAACTTCAAGAATTGATTGAGCTTTGTTGTCTCAGGTTTACAGATGCACATACAAAATGGCATAACCGTGACATTCTTCAAATTCTGTAAGGAAACTTTGAATATGTTTTCTTCAAACGAGAGGTAGTCATATTCCAACAAATCAATGATTTCTTCGTCCTGAAGAAATGGGTAGTACTATAGATACCCAAGAAGCACAAATCAGGTTAGGTGGTAAGCTTAACAAATATAGTAATGAAATTGAATTACACACATAAAGAATAAAATGTAACAACCTTTAAGTAACATACTGGCATATCAGGAAATATCATCAAATTTTCCAAATTAGTAGTCGACCTTAAGAGGTTGTCTAGCATGGCGAAGGAAAGTTTTGAAATACAAGAACTTATTGTCAGCCATCTGCATTCTAGCAACGGTAAGGAGACGTCTTCCAAACCCAACATCGAAAAAGAAATCACCTAAACAGAAGAATGAGGCAGAATACAAGGTAAGTACATTAAGTTACATGGCTTACAAATTAACATCATGAACTTATTGCTTAAACTTCCACCCCTAGCTAGCCCAAGAAAGAATGTTAGAAATCAAACATACTTCGTAAAGTAGATACAAAATAATTTTAGATTCTTCATAGCTTTAGAAAAATTACTAATGTTACTGGTTAGTGCTAATTAAAAGAATTAGCAATGGTTGTACCACTTTTTATATTTCTTGTTCGTCTCTTTTACGTTTACTTTCTAAGTTGGCATCCTACAACCTACAGGTGTCTGTGTAATATTCAGAAACTTGTAAGAAAAAACAGAGTTTAGAGGAAGAAGATCTCTTCATTCAATTTTTTAAAGTGTAGTTTTACATCAAGATATAAGTATAGTATTTATAGTAGGCTGATTAGAACTAACTTCTTGTTATAAGAGTAACTAACTTAACAACCTCAGCTCTTAACTACTTAACTGCTCTCAAGAAGCTATAACTATAGCTGACCCTTCTCCTTGAGTTCTGTCAACACTCCCCCTTACGCTAGGACGTGTAAAACTGTTTAAGATTCCTACCTTGGACAGTAAGAACTCGTGTTGAGCTTTGCTTAACCCTTTAGTCAGAATGTCAGCAGGCTGGTTTTGAGTTTCACATAGCTGATATTGATTAGCCCTAGTTGAAGCTTTTCTCTGATGAAATGACAATCTATTTTAATATGTTTAGTGCGTTCAAAATAGACTGGATTAACTGTCATTTGAATAGCTGACTTACTATCACTGTATATGTTCACTGGAAGTTTTATTTCTGCATCTAATTCTTTCAGCATCCCTACTAGCCAAACCAATTCAACCACAGTAGATGCTAAACTTCTATATTCAGCTTCAACTGAGATCCTTGAGATGGTTGTTTTTTTCTTAGCTTTCCAGAACATCATAGATCCTCCCAGTTTGATTTCCTTGTAAGAGGTCATGCTGCCCAGTCTGCATCACAATAAGCATTCACTTCATTGCTTGAACTGCTGGACAATAGTATACCTTGACCTGGTTGTCTGTTGATGTACCTGACAATTCTGAGTGCAACATTCATATGAGATTTCTTAGGCTGTTGTAGAAATTGGCTTAAGGTTTGGACACTAAAAGAAATTTCAGGTTTTTTCATGTTCAGATACAACAATTTCCCAACCAGCTTTTGATAAGCACCTTGATCCACAAGTTGATCTCCTTTGTTTTGTCCTATTTGGTCATCATACTGTTTGGATGTTAACTTCACATTTACATCAATAGGAGTTCCAGAAGGTTTAGCTCCTGACAACCCAACTTCAGAAATACGCTGAAGTGCATACTTCCTTTGATGCATACCAACACCAGCCTTAGACCTTGGAAACTCTATTCCAAGAAAATAGTTCAACTCACCTAAATCCTTCATCTTGAAAATTTGTTGTAGGGCTCTTTTTTTTTGTTCTACCAGCTTTAGGCTACTTCCTGTAATCAAAATGTCATTAACATGTACCAAAATTATTGTAGTCCCTTCGGAAGTCTTCTTTGTAAACAACGAATGATCATATTGGCTTTGATTGAAGTTCAGTTTTTGTAATGCTTATGTAAATTTGTGATTCTATTGTCTTGGTGCTTGTTTAAGACCATATAGAGACTTTACCAGTCTACATACCTTCTTCTTCCTCTGACTGGTTAAACCTTATGGCACACTCATGTAGATTTCATCTTGTAAATTACCATATAGAAAAATATTGTACACATCCATTTGATGAATGTGCCATTGTCTTGCCACAACTAATGCTAGAATAGTTCTCACCACAAGAAAAATGTTTCTTTGTAATCTATCCCCTCTTTCTGACTGTACCCCTTAGCAAATAACCTTGTTTTAAATCTTTCTACCTCCCCAGTAGACTTGTACTTTATCTTATAAATCCATCTGCAACCAATTGCAGACTTTCCTTTCGGCAAATCAACCAGTTCCCAAGTGATGTTGTTTTGTAGTGCCTGTATCTCAGCCTGCATTGCCTCTATCCATTTAGGCTCTTTACATGCTTCTGCATAAGTTGTAGGTTCTGTAAGAGTAGAAGTTGCAGCAACAAAAGCTTGATAGGACTTAGACAAATGACCATAGGCCACATACTCAGATATAAGAAACTGTACATTCTTATTGATGTTTAGTGAAACAAAGCCCTTCATCCACACAGGTGGATGTACCCTTCCAGTTGATCTCCAGGTCACCATTCTTTCATGATTCTGCTGTGACTCACCTGAGTCATATAAGTATGACCTTCTACTAGTTAACCTTGTATTATGTCTTGTTCAGAATCTTCTGGCATAACACCTCCACACTCCACTTCTGATTCACCTCCTAGTCTAAGAGTGACATCACTAGATACAAAATCAGGCTTTGGAAACCAATCCAGACTCCACGATTTTGTACTCATGTTATCCACAAAAGGATCAACAACTCTTTTTATTCAACCTAGCAGTAAAAGGAAATACTGATTCCTTGAATATGACATCTCTACTCACAAAGAAGTTACTAGATGCTAGATCAAGTAGAATATACCCTTTCTGAGTACCCCATATGTATTGAGGCCTTGGACCTTGATTTTAATTTATCATTTTCTAACAAATTTTTAGCAAAACACAAACACTCTAACACTCTCAGGTATGTCAACAAAGGTCTAGTTCCATAAAAATTCTCATATGGAGATTGACCACCTAGTACCCTACTAGGAATTCTATTTATTAAATATGCAGCTGCAAGTAAACACAGTCCCCAATATCTTAAAGGATTATGACCTTGAAATCTCAAGGCCCTAGTTACTTCCAAGACATGTCTATATTTCCTTTCTGCCACTCCATTCTGTTGTGGAGTATAGGGACAAGACCTCTGATGAACTATACCTTTTTTTTAGCATACTTGCACATACCGAGTTTATCAAACCGAGTCTTAACAAACTGCAAAAAATATGACAAAGCCACACATACATGTGACTTATTTTTCAATAGAAATAACCAAGTCATTCTACTAAAGTCATCAATCACTATCAGGAAAAATCTATTACCATCAAATGTTGATTTCTTATATGGTCTCATACATCCAAATGAATCAAATCAAAACATCGACTACTTTTAATGCTACTAACTGGAAACATAGTTCTTGTTTGTTTTGCACAAGGACACACAAAACACTTATTCAAAACTTGATTAATAGACTTAGTACTAACATGAAACAACTAGTTCAACATGTGAGATGACATATGCCCTAGCCTCTTGTGCCACATATCAACCTCCTCTTTCGATAGTTTCCTTGTTTCTTTTTCCTTTCCTTTTATTCCACAAGCTTGATGATGTAGTTGGATTTGTGTAAGGTGATTGAGTAGAAAGTATAACCCAACATCTTCCGTACCAATCTCCCTCACCTTGCCAGTGTAAAGATCCTGAAATACACAGAAATATGGAAAGAATGTGACTGAGCAGCCCAATCCTGAGTCACTTTGCTTACTAACAACAAATTGTATTTGGAATATGAAATACATTTGTAATTAAACTCCTTGGAGAAATGTGACAAGATCATGTATGAGCCACATATGCCACTTCACTAGTAGGCAAGTACACTGGTTTAGGATCTTTAGTCTTTATGACAAACTCCTAAGTCATCATACCAATCTTGGATATCATATGATTGTGGCCCCTGTATCTATAATCCATATCTCATTATTTTAATAAACTAATAGAGCTTTACTCGATGCATTAGCTTGAACTACATCTTCTGCCATGCCTCCACAACCTTGATTTTGCTTCAACATTTGCAAGATTTGACTATACTGGTCTCTGGTGAAAGTACAGCCTTGCAGGTGTTTAACACACTCATCCTCATAAGTATTAGCCAATGACTGATCAACCACTTGCTTACCCTTAGATGATACATTAGTATTAAATCCATAGTTGAATGTAGGCCCACCAGACAGACCTCCATAAGCCTCTCTCACTGTTTTGCTCTTTCATTATCATGTAAGCATCATTCCCTGCTCCATTCAACAACTTCTTCTTTGACTTGAAATAAGGAGGATAACCAATTAGTTTGTAGCACTGGTCCTTAGTGTGACCCTTGCACCTGTAGAAATCACACACAACCCCAAAGCTCTTCTTGAACTTATTAGGCCTTTGTACACTTGAAGATCAGTTCTTGGATACATGACCAAAGAATCAACCCAATTGAACTAATAGCATTGAGACCCACATTTGTACTACTTGAAGCAAGCTTTTGACATTCATTACTAACTACCATATCATAAGCCTGATTCACACTAGGAACATGACTCATCAACGAATTTGACTCTTTGCTTGTCCATAGAACTAGGTCTTTCACCGTCTCCCACTGACTCCTCAGTTCTGTAGTAACATCATCCTTTTTACAGGACCCATCCACCAAACCAATTTTATTTCTCCCAAGTAGAGCCAATCTAATTGACTTATTTCACAAAGCATAATTCTCAATTCCAAGAAGTTGAAAAGAGATTAGACTTACTTCACTTACATCAGTAGAACTTAAGAACAATGTATGATTATAATTTATAATCCAACCCTTGAATCATCTGCATGCCTGGTGTGGCATTACCATTCCCAGGAGTTCCACCATTACTGAAATAAGTACCATGGCCACCATTATTCACACATTGAGACATTTCTGCACTATCTCTTTCACTTTGTATCGCAGAAGCTTTAAAATTCTCAGACTCTAACCTTCGTAAATCCAAGACTATAATGTACATTTACCTGACCTACTCCGAATTCGATCGATGGCTCTGATACCAAGAAGGTTTCTGTGTTATATTCAAAAACTTATAAGAAAATAACAGAGTTTAGAGGAAGAAGATCTTTTTTAAATATGTAGTTATACATCAAGATATGAGTATAGTATTTATAGTAGGCTGACTAGAACTAACTTCTTATTATAAGAGAAACTAACTTAACCAACTTAGCTCCTAACTACCTAACCACTTCCTAACTGCTTTCAGGAAGCACTATAGTTGACCTTTCTCCTTGAGTTATGTTAACACAACCAAGTTGATCGGCTCTAACTTTTCATGAAAAATAGAGGATTCAATATGAATATAAGAGACAAAAATAAGGAGCTCTATTCACAATCAACATAAAAATTAAAGACAGGAGACATTTGAGACTGATAACTGACCTTGATAAACCAGGATGAAAGTATTAGCTCATTAGCACAACGAACGCTTACCAAAAGATCTTTCAGTATGTTCTCATCCATTGAATCAAATTCATCACTAGAGAGATCAAGTTTGGCATGGTTCAAAGATGACAAGTCCTTGAGCTCAATTTCCGTATTATCAAAATCCCCAGAAATTGTTAAATGTTCAACATATGGAGCAACAACTTCAAAGTAACAATCACCTTCGAATGAATACCAATCTCCGACAGGATGATAGTGATCAATCAATTGCAGTCTCTTACATCTTGGAGAAGTCAGGTGCAAACGATTGAAACCACAAAATCCATATAGATTCAAGGATTCCAATTGAGGACAATTTGACATTATTTGGTTTATGTGTTCATCCCGGATAAACAAACTTTCTAGTGTCAAACTCTTCAGAGATTTCCAATTTATTACACAATCGTCTAATATTATGCAATTCTCACATTTGAGTTTTACAATCGATGAACTACTACAGAAAACTTCTGGCAGACTATAGGGTTGGTCATTCTCAATCGCATCATTAGTATAACTTATTTTCAAGTGTAGATCCTCCACTTTCGTATTCACAGCAAATTCAAGCCACTTGTCAATTTTGGGAAAATAAGACACACCATCATCAGATTTGAACACAAAGTTTAGATTGAACTTTTTAATGCTAGAGCAGCTAAGGAGAGGTAGTACATTATCCGTTAAGGAAATGAATTTGTGTACCATCGAGCCATCTGAATGAAAATACTCCTTGTTGTCATAAACAAGGTTGTCAATAGAAGTCCAGAAGTATTGCCAATGTTTAGAGAGAATAGTTGTTCTGAAGGCATCTGTTATGGACAACCGAGAAAGAATATGAACAATAAGAGCGTCAGGTAACTGACTGATTCTATCAACGAGGCCAGTTTCTTCACATTCTGTCTCAGTCTCCGCTTTTTTCCGAGGTGAGTTTTCAATAAGCAAACTTTCAGAGTTTCCATCATCACCACAACTGCTAGGGAATTGGTCTTTCTCACTCATGGTTGTCATGCTACTTTTTCTTTTGTTGAGAAACAACAAAGCGCTAATAACTGAAAAGGGGGAAAATTATCATACATTAATACTGAGAATAATTATTGCTAAAAATGAATTTTTCATATTTTTAGTCCATCTATAGAAAGAATGATGTTGATCACATTAGCAAAGTAACATTCATGATAAGTTTACTTGTAACTAGCTATAGACAATTAATCCTGTTTTTTTTGTTTTTTTATTATTTCTTTAATTTCCAACTAACAAAGTTATATCTGATGACACTGTTTTTTAATCTAATGGTATATGATATTTTTATTTATATTTTTTTAAAAAAATTCTTAAAAATATAGGGTCTGGAGAGGGAAAATGAAAGAGGAGATTACAAGGTGGGAACAAAACTCTCACCAATTTAATAATATATGATTGTATTTTATGGTAAACTTTTGTTTGTATTTTAAGAACTAATTAAACTTATGATGAAATCAGAGGCGGAGCTAGGTAGGGGTTCGTGGGTTCGGACGAACCCAATAACTTTTCCATAGATCCTGTATTTGTACTAGAAAATTAATTGAATATATATGTATATCAATTTGTGAACCCCAACAAAATTGATTAACGGTTCTAAAGAAAATTTAGAACCCCCAAAATCTTAATCCTGGCTCCGCCACAACAATGTTTTGTCTGCTCCTATTTTTATGTTTTTCGAAAATTAGTCCTGAAATTTGTTTTTTAAAAGGGTGTGTCTTAAGCAAAGGCGAGGATTGAAAGTTGAAGTGGGTCCTACTGATTTTAATTAAATTATAATAAAATAAAAATAATTCAAACAATCATTAATCTGTCAATTGAACCTTTGTTTATCTAATGGACAAAGAAATCAAGTTTTTAACATATAGACATGAATTAATGGCTAACCTTCAAAGTTTTTTTTCTTTTCTTAATTTTCTTAAATATATTCATATTATAATAAAGTTGATAACAAAGTCAAAAGCTTAACAAAAATCAAATACCAGGAGTACCCAAAGGATAATCCCACAAAAAAAATTGATTTATAGATCCATAAAAATTCATCAAATGGAGAAGAATAATACCCACATTGGATAAACAAAGAGAAAAACAGGAAAAATAGAGCTAACCTTATTACTGAACATAAACTAAGTGGAGAGAGCGAGAAAGAAGCCGAAGAGATGAATAAAGTGAGAAGAGTAGGTTTTATAAAAATGTGGTGAAGTCAAGAATAAAAGGATAGCACGTGTAAACATTACAACACTCTTAAGTTAGTAAAATTCAATAGAAATCATCAAAATACCCTTTACCTCATCAATCAATCTTAGCTCAGGGCATGCCTACGGGCTACGGGCCAATACTAACTCTTTATCCAGGGACAACTAATAAAATCCAAAGTCCTTGTTAAACCACGTGGTCAAGCTATTCATAGAACAACCATGTATCACTTTTCAAGGGTTATTTTGTTATTTTACTAAATCCATGGAAATGAAATACCTCTTCAAGTTTTTTCTACCTTCCCACCTAGAAATTTTCTCCTTTATAAGCTCCCAAATGGTCTAATGGTTTCTCTGCACTGAAACTTTCATTGAGTTTTTCTTTTTCCATTTTATAATTTTTTTAGTTTGAAATTCAATAGCTTTCTCAGTTTTTAGATTTTGCTAACATGGAGAAAGCTGAAGAAAACACAGGAACTTCAAATGTAGAGAATGAAAATGTGGAACTGAATTTAGGGCTTTCATTGAATGATAATTTTGATGTTCACTAGAAAAAAATGAATCGTTTTTTGTGAATAACTAATGAAAAATATTCTTTGATGTTTTCAGGTGGATCGCAAGGAAGTGTTGCTTCAATTGTAGCTGAGGTTGAAACCCAACAACCACCTACTCAAGGTATCAAAATTTTGCGAATTGATTTATATAGCAAATCAATTTGAATTTATATCAAAATTAAAGTAGGAAACAATTTTTTTCCCTTTAGTTCTCGCTGTGAAATCAGCTTTCGTTGAACAGAAATCACCTGTGTATTCAGGGAATTATATTGCTAAAGGGAAGATCAAAAACTTCATGCTCAACCATATGACTTTTGTTTTCACAAGAGGTGAAGGACCAAATGGAAAGAAGACTGAAGGACTGTTATACTCGTGTAAGAAGAAAGATGAAGTGGAGATAGTTTGTCTTTGTCATGGTGATTTTCTAAATGCAGCTGAATTTGTCGAACACTCTGGTGGAGGTTATGTAGAACACCCTTTAAACCATATATTTATTGATGGAAAGCAGATTAAGCAGCATTTTTATTGATGTTATTTGATATTTCCTTTTATTTTTGTACCGAATAAATTCAATGGCTATTTCCCAAAAAGGCATTAGCTTTTGTATCGTTGTTATTTCATCGTTCATTTTGTTGTTGTACTGACTAAAGTTCCTCCTGTCAATGTTATATTAAGGTTATTTTCCAATGATTTGACTTATTTTTTTCTATGCGATGCTTTTTTTTAAAGCTTAATTAATTAGAAGCCAGTGATAGTTTCTATTCTACATAAATATTGATCCCTTATTCTTTTTTTAAGAAAATTCAATCTCAAGCCACTAAACTAAATTAACCTATTGTTAAAAAACATTTCGCTTGTTCCTCAACATGAGAGAGGAAAAGAGAGTTACATGCGAGTGAATATCACCGGGCTAATATCATCTATCTTAACTTGTCTAAATGTTGTAAAAATATGTCATTTTTTAATTATTTCTATTTGATTATGTGTAGTTTTGTTCCTCTCTTGTAAGCTTTTTAAATATTAATGTGTTTATTAGGGTTTGGGGTTTAACTTTTTATAGGATTTCTATTAAATAGAGTAATGTTGAAAGTAAAAATCATGCGATAATATAACATTTAATAAATTTGACCAATAAAATACACTAGAAAAATACATTCAAACTTTTCCTCTTTTTAAAGTGGTCAAAAAAAGTTATAAAGTGAATTTATAAGTGGCATGTGTCACTATTAAACGGTTACCTCTAGGGTTCAATTTCAAAAGTCCTTGTTAAACCACGTGGTCAGGCTATTCCTAGAACAACCATGTGTCTCTTTCCAAGGGCTATTTTGTTATTTTACTAAACCCATGGAAATGAAATACCTCTTCATGTTTTTTCTACCTTTCCACCTAGAAATTTTCTCCTTTATAAGCTCCCAAATGGTCTAGTGGTTTCTCTGCACTGAAACTTTCATTGAGTTTTTATTTTTCCATTTTATAATTTTTTAGTTGAAATTCAATAGCTTTCTCGGTTTTTAGATTTTGCTAACATGGAGAAAGCTGGAGAAAACACAGGAACTTCAAATGTAGAGAATGAAAATGTGGAACTGAATTTAGGGCTTTCATTAAATGATAATTTTGATGTTCACTCGAAAAAAATGAATCATTTTTTGTGAATAACTAATGAAAAATATTCTTTGATATTTTTAGGTAGATCGCAGGGAAGTGTTGCTTCAAGTGTAGTTGTGGTTGAAACCCAACAACCACTTACTCAAGGTATCAAAATTTTGCGAATTGATTTATATAGTAAGTCAATTTGAATTTGTATCAAAATTAAAGTAGGAAACAATTTTGTTTCCTTTAGTTCTCGATGTGAAATCATCTTTGGTTGAACAGAAATTACTTGTGTAATCAGGAAATTATATTGCCTAAGGGAAGATCAAAAACTTCATGCTCAACCATATGACTTTTGTTTTCACAAGAGGTGAAGGACCAAATGGAAAGAAGAATGAAGGATTGTTATACTCGTATAAGAAGAAAGATGAAATGGAGATAGTTTGTCTTTGTCATGGTGATCTTCTAAATGCAACTGAATTTGTCGAACACGCTGGCGGAGGTTATGTAGAACACCATTTAAACTATATATTTATTGATGGAAAACAGATGAAGCAGCATTGTGATTGATGTTATTTGATATTTCCTTTTGTTTTTGTACCGAATAAATTCAATGGCTATTGCCCAAAAAGGCATTAGCTTTTGTATCATTGTTATTTCATCGTTCCTTTAGTCGTTGTACTGACTAAAGTTCCTCTCGTCAATGTTATATTAAGGTTATTTTCCAATGATTTGGCTTGTTTTTTTCTATGCGATGCTTTTTTTTAAGCTTAATTAATTAGAAGCCAGTGATAGTTTCTATTCTACACAAATATTGATCCCTTATTCTTTTTTTAAAAAAAATTCAATCTCAAGCCACTAAACTAAATTAACCTATTTTTAAAAAACATTTCGCTTGTTCCTCAACATGAGAGAGGAAAAGAGAGTTACATGCGAGTGAATATCACCGGGCTAATATCATCTATCTTAACTCGTATAAATGTTGTAAAATATGTCATTTTTTAATTATTTCTATTCGACTATGTGTAGTTTTGTTCCTCTCTTGTAAGCTTTTTAAATATTAATGTGTTTATTTGGGTTATAGGTATTTCTATGTTATTTTTTCACTAAAAATGTTCATTGCTTGCTAAATATATCTTGTTTTCTTTAAGTGTTAGGATTTTCTATCAGTTGCTAGCTTTAAGGTTTTCTAAGTTTATTTCCCGAGTTAGAATTTCTATTTCTTGCTAAATCTGACAATTATGTGTTAATATATTTGTTATCCCTCTTTGATTATGTGTATTATCTGAGGAGTAATGAATTAAACAAAGGTAAAACTTACTTTTGAGAAATGTTAATCCTTTCCTTCCTACTTCTTCCTTATAGAGAGAAGGTGGGAAGCAGGGGCGGAGTTATCCTTGTCCAAGGGGTGTCAACACCCTTTCGCTAGAAAATTACACTATATATAGGTCAAATTTTGATTTAATAAATATACATGTACAAGTGTTGACACCTCCTAACATAAGGCCCTGAAGGTTTAGTGTGGTGGTTAATTAAGGTGTTGCAAAAGTTCCTTAAGGTCAGTCATTAACACTCCTTACTGACTATCAACCATTGACACTCCTTCTTGAAAATCCTAGCTCCGCCACCGGTGGAAAGTATTTATTTCACTCACCTGCCCTAGGTTGTTCTTTCTTCTTTCTTAACCATCCGCCTCTTTTGTTGAGAATTGTTAGTGGTTCCATCAATGGCAGCGGAGGGAGAACTGGATGCTCTTCTTGTTCAAGCGATTAAAGAATCAATCTTCCACCCACTGCTTCATTCATGGAAAGTAATTTTATTATTTGAGCGCAAGTGACCAAAGAAGATTGAGTTAAAACTGTTTGATAAAAGGTTCTATCGTTCTCACTCGGGGTCTCCACTCGGATGCTCTTCTTCTCCCAAGTGTAATCAGTCCGTAATTTTTGTATATGGTCAAGACATATCACAGCCAGATGATCATTCATTAGATTGTCATGTTCATTGTTAAAGAATGAAAAAAATTTCACATTGGTAGTTAATGAGATGAGTGGTCTTCTTGTAAGGTTAGGGAAATCCTCCTCCATTTAAGCTAGTTTTTAGTGTGTGACTTAGGTCCAAAGCCTATAATTTTTCCTAGTATCAGAGCAGGATCCATTTCACCAGGCCCAATGTTAGGCTTCCAAAATTAAATTGTCCATGCACCAGTTGTCCAGTCCTAGGCGTGAAGTGGGGTTTTAAAGAATGAAAAAGTCTCACATCGATGATTAATGAGATTGATGGTCTCCTTAGAAGGCTTGATCAATCCTCCTCCCTTTGAGCTATATTTTAGGGTATGAGTTAGTCTGGAAGCCTAAATGTACATGCAAATATTATATTGATTCTTAGTCTGAAAATGAAGAGTGTGATGGCGCGGATGAAGTTCTAGGTCCTCAAAATGATATCAGTTGTCGTCGATAGACACAGTATTCACATTTTTTTATGTTGGTATATAGCAAGGGTTAATGGGAAATAGAGGAAGATGAAAAGAGAGAAACTTGAAAAGTTCTCTTATGCTTTAGTAAAAAGGCATTTCTCCCTCATTGGTGGTGGAAAGAAAAATAAAAGTACTTAAATAAAGAAACACTTCTATTAGTTGTTAAAAGGGTTGGAAAGAGGGACCTTCCTCGCGCTGTCGTCGTCGTCGCTCGCTCGGCTTCGGCTTTGGAAAATGATCTAGAGATTATTTTTTGGATAAAGTTTGTTTAAATTATTTAGTTAATTATTTATTTAATTAATTAATTAAATTAAATGGCCAAAATGTTTAAATTATTTGGTTAATTAACCGAAACGTTCCGACCCGAATCGGATCCGCGCGACCCGTTTTATTTAAAACACTTTTCCGTTTTATTTGAATTTCCCGCCGTTGGAGATGACTGCTCTGAAAGGTTGCAACTTTTCAAGAACAGTCATGACCGTTTGAAAGGTTGCAAACTTTCATGAATAGTCGTGTGGTTTCTGAAAGGTTGCAACCTTTCGGAACCAGTGCTTCTTGGCTATAAATACCAGTGATTCTTCAGACTTTTCACTTACGAAATTTCCGACTTCTTCTTCTTCTGCATAAATTTTATTAGTGTACTTTACTGTCGTTGAATGGCTCGCTGACACCAGAGTTTTGGGTATCAATACACTGGTGATTGAGATCGTTCTATCCTGGGAGGATATATTCCAATTCAAACCTCGAATACTAGAGGGGAATAATTTCCTTAAGGGGACATTGTGCACTCAGTAGGACTCTTGAACTCTGAATGCTCAGCTGGATCAACGAAGCGCTGGATGCTGATCCTGGTTACCTGTATCTGCATCATAAAATGATGCTGGTCAAATGGCGTCAGTACATTGAATGTAAAAGCATGCGAGGGGAAATATAAACAACACATAAGCTTGAACTGAAATCTGAAAGAAACACTTACCTTAGTTTTACTCAACTCATGGATACTCAACTTAATGCAGAAATAAACAACAATAAAGATGCAGTTTATATAAAGCATTTAAACAGTAGGTAGCAACTCATTGTATTGAAAAATACAATATCAACTCAATTTATATAATAAAATATAATGTAATTCTGTGGGAGTTTTTCTAACCGACAACCATCACTATGAGCTATGTGTTGATACAGCGTCTCGCCCACGCTGCCAGAACTGTCCTATAACTTGTTGGGATATAGAATGCCTCAACTAAGTGGATCCACTAGTCTATGCTAAAAAGCATTAAGGAATCATTTAAAAAGTATGACCCTTTCTACCCACGATGGCTACATGATTTATGGAGACGTGAGTTACTAAGAACTCATTCCCATATCGGTGCTCAATACTACTTCCAAACTATACTCAGCTCATATGTTTAAAAACATAACTCTTTCTCTGTGATTTGAGATTATTACTCAAAAGCTATCTCTTAAAAGAGATTGAACTCAAATCTGTTCATGAAAACTCATTTGGAAATCGGTGTTTCCTCTCATCTTAAATGTAAAAACATTTACTCTTTGGGAATACATAGTCCTCATATAACATTTTAAAGAAAATGAATTTGGCTCTACTCTTTCTCAATCTTAATGCTTAAGTCTTCAAACAAGTTTAAAAGATTTGTAAAAGACTTCTTAAAATGACTTGAAGAACTCTCAAAACTTGACTCTAAACTCTACCTTGAATTTGAATTATGAATTCAAGGTTGTGATTTGTGATTGGAAGGATATCGTGATGATTAGGAGTGTTTTTAGATATTTAATCATGAGAAACGATCAAGAAAACACTGTATGGAAGCAAGTCCTTGATGCGGAGATGCATTTTAATATTTGGTCGCGAAATAAATTTTGAGGCAGTGGGGTCCGCGATCTCTCCGCGACGCGGAGAAAGATTCTGTGCATAGGAGGGCAAGTCCGCGACGCGGACTGGAGTGCCAGATCCGCCCAACTTTTTTCTTCTTCTTTTTCTAACCTCAATTCGCCTAAATTCAATTCTTTTTCTCAATTTTTCTTTAGATTCAGATACCCAATACATGTACACAAGAATCTAATCAAACACAACTCTAAAATCAACACGATTTCCTCAAGAACTCATCAATCTCATCTTAACTCAAGAACTAAAGCCAATTTCAAGAACATAATTCAAGATCATCAAACTTTCAACTTTCTAGAACGAATTTCGCTGAAATTAACATCATTGGCGCGTGGGTGAACGAACCCAACGCTATGAAAGTCTCACATACCTCTTTAGGGATTAACCCTTGGCGAAATCCACAATGAAATCTTATGAACTTGATGAAATCTTGACCATTTCTCCTCTTTTCTCCTCTTTTCTCTTCTCTCAAAGCCCTAGCATAATTTTGGAATGCGTAAACTGAACCAACTCAGTTTATACCCCAAATAAATTACTAAAAATGAAATAAATTAATTGGGTAATGAAAAGACCAAAATACCCCTCTAAAATCCGGTTGACTTTCCTTATCCAGACAGCCCGACTTCAAACGGGTAAATCTCCCTCATACAAACTCGAAAATTAGCAAACTCAGTGGAGGTTGAAAGATAATTCAAAGACCTTTCATTTGATATCTTGTAGCCAACTAACTCATCATGTACTATGAGTTATGGTCGTTTGAAGTTGACCCAAAACTCATACTTAACATACTTGCCAAATTTCAGATTTTTTTATTCTTTCCAAAAATAGTTCTTTCTAATTCTACCTCTTTCAAATAGCGGGGTGTTACAATATTTCCCCCTTGGGAACATTCGTCCTCGAATGAGATTACTCTTAGTAGGCTAAGGGTGTAACATCTAACATCCAGCTCAAACACACAACAAGCAAAATGTAAACACAACAAGTCAACTTAAAGTAAATGTCAAGAAAAGGATTAGTACCTTAATTTGGAATTCCTCCGGACTCGAAGAGATGTGGGTACCTCTTCTTCATGTCCTCCTCAGCTTCCCAAGTAGCTTCCTGAACAAACTGATTTCTCCACAGAACTTTGACTGATGCTACTTCTTTGGCCCTCAACTTGCGAACTTGACGATCTAGAATCTGAATATGAATCTCCTCATAAGATAAGCTATCCTTAATACTAATATCTTCAGTAGGTATGATAAGTGAAGGATCGCCCATACACTTCTTCAACATAGAAATGTGAAATACTGGATGGACCGCTGCTAACTATTGGGGTACCCCTCTCAAATCACGATACATCTTTGTGGAACCCAGATGGATAGAATATCTGGAGTTATGAGCTTCCTCCATGATCCTCTCTTGAAGATCATCCACCCTTGGCACAATACCTCAATACACCATCTTCCCTTTGTTCAAAAGCCATCACTTTTTGCTTATGAACATTTGCCTTCAATTCAAGCAAAATAGGATCTTGGTCTTGTTTCTCTTTAACTTCAGACACTAATAATGATCCAGCCCTATTCATCACCACCACTCCTCCTTCATTGGAATCCATTAAATGAACTCCTAATCGTGCAAGTCTATGCACATCTTTTGATAACTCTTTCTTGTCTTCCTCAAAATGGGCAGTACTACCCATAGACAATATGCTCAAGGCAACAGCAACAACATTAGCCTTACCTGGGTGATAGAGAATACTCATGTCATAATCCTTGAGTAACTCTAACCACCTTCTCTATTTGAGATTAAGCTCTTTCTGACTAAACACATACTGAAGACTCTTGTGATCGGTGAACACATCCACATGAACACCATAAAGATAATGACGCCATATTTTCAAAGCAAATACTACGGCAGCCAACTCTAGATCATGGGTTGGGTAATTTCTCTCGTGAATCTTAAGTTGTCTTGAGGCATAAGCTATAACCTTGCCATTCTACATTAACACACAACCCAAACCGACTCTGGACGCATCACAATAAACCACAAAGCCTTGCGTACCCTCTGGTAAGGTCAATACTGGGGCAGTAGTCAACCGCTTTTTCAATTCCTGAAAGCTTTTCTCACAAGCTTCAGACCATTGAAACTTAACTGTTTTCTGAGTCAACTTAGTCAATGGGGATGAAATAGATGAAAACCCCTCGACGGACCTTCTATAATAGCCAACCAATCCCAAGAAACTCATAATATCAGTTGGAGACGTGGGTCTAGGCCAGTTCTGCACTGCCTCTATCTTTTGAGTGTCAACTCGAATTCCATCACCAGAAACAATATGGCCTAAGAATGCTACAGACTCAAGCCAAAATCCACACTTAGAAAACTTAGCATATAACTCCTTATCTTTGAGAGTTTGAAGGACTATTCTGAGATGACTAGCATGATCTTCCTCACTCCTCGAATAGATTAGAATGTCATCTATGAATACGATAACAAACATATCTAAATAAGGCTTGAATACTCTGTTCATAAGGTCCATGAATGTTGCAGGTGCATTGGTTAAACCAAAGGACATAACTAGGAACTCATAATGACCATAGCGGGTCCTGAAGGCTGTCTTAGGAATATCACTTTCTCTTACTCTCAACTGATGATATCTAGATCTGAGGTCTATTTTTGAAAAACAAGTGGCACCATGAATTTGATCGAAGATATCATCAATTCTCAGAAGAGGATACTTATTCTTGATAGTAACCTTGTTCAACTAACGGTAATCTATGCACATTCTAAGAGAACTATCTTTCTTCCTCACAAATAAGACCGGAGAGCCCCAAAGTGAGACACTTGCTCGAATAAAGCCTTTCTCAAGAAGATCTTTCAACTGCTTTTTTAACTCTTTCAACTCTGCTGGATCCATTCTATATAGCGGAATAGAGATAGGATGAGTATCGGGAAGAATATCTATACCGAAGTCTATTTCTCTCTCAGGAGGGACTCCGGAAAGATCGTTTGGAAAGACCTCTAGAAACTCACTAACAACTGAAACTGACTGAATAGGAGGTGTCTCAACACTAGAGTTATTAACTCTGACTAAGTAATAGACACAACCCTTGGAAACTAAATTTCTCACCTTAAGATACGAAATAAAATGACCCTTAGGCACTGCTGAACTACTCCTCCACTCAATAGCTGGCTCATTTGGAAACTGGAACTTAACAACTCGAGTTCTACAATCGACTGAGGCATAACAGGCATAAAGTCAGTCCATACCTAGAATGACATCAAAATCTACCATATCTAACTCAACTAAGTCAGTCATGGTATTCTTGTGATTGATGGAAATGGTACAATCACGATAAACTCTCTCAGCTAGAATAGACTCATCAACAGGTGTAGAAATACTGAAAGGTTCAAGAAGTTGCTCAGGAAGAATATCAAAATTCATGGCAATATAAGAAGTCACAAAAGATAGACTCGCTCCTGGATCTAGCAAAGCATAAACATCAAAAGTAAAGACTTTGATCATACCAGTGACAACATCTGGAGAATTCTCTTGATCTTCGCGACTAGTGATAGCATATAGGCGGTTTGCTCTTCCGCCAGTCCCTGAAGAAGCTCCTCTAGGTGCAGCTCTGTCTGGTGGAGCAACTAAAGAAGATTGAGCTCTAGTACCCATATTTCCACCGCTCTACCTGTTCTTAGGACACTCTTTCATGAAGTGACCCTCTTGACCGCACTTGAAGCAACCAGTTGAGCCATCACCACACGTTCCTGGGTGGTTTCTACCACATTTAGCACATGTTGGAGCCCAGTTACCTCCTTGTGCCACACTACCTTGAGACTGTGCAGGTCTAGCTCTGAAATTCTATGAATTCTGATTATTGAACTCACATTTGTTCCTTGGTGCAGGTGCACTAGCAGATGATGGAGCAGGTCCTTTTGCTTTTGTTGGAACGATGACCTGTTGGCATTACTCTTCTACTGTCCGAACTCATTCCCTGATGTCTTAGCCTTCTTATTTCTAAACTCTTCTCTATCCCTCAGCTTATCCTCCTCAACCTGCTGCACATGAATCATCAACCTTGTTATGTCCATATCTCCTATCAGTATAGCTGCCTTGCCCTCTTTGGTTGACAGACGAGACAACCCAGTAACGAACAAACTCATCATGCTCCTCATGTCAGCAACCATCTCCGGAGCATAACGGGAAAGTTAGGTGAACTTAAGGTTGTACTCGTGCACGCTCATAGATTCCTTCTTAAGAGTAAGGAATTCTCGTACCTTGGCTTCCCTCAGTTCCCGGGGAAAGAAACGGCCCAAGAAGGCCTCCTCAAACACAGCCCAGCTCACAATCGGTGCACCCTCAGCTCTACCCTTCTTCCATTGATCAAACCATATTCTAGCGACACCCTTAAGTTGGTATGCAACTAGTTCCACTCTCTCAGCATCAGTAACATGCATAATCTCAAAAACCTTCTGAAGCTCTTCAACAAAGTTTTTCAGATCCTCAGTAATGCTTGAACCAGTGAAGCTTAGAGGATTCATCCTTAAGAACTCTCAGATTCTAGACGTATCATCCACGTCCTGTCGAACTCCTCTTTGTTGCCCAACTTGGTTGGTGACCGCTTGACTCAACATTCGGATAGCTTCCCGAAATTCAGCATTAGTGACCTCTCCTTGGGGTTGCACTTCTGGTGCATTAGGTACCCCTTGTTCCTCAACGTTTCTCCTAGCAGGGTGACCTCGGACAGCTCTTCGTGGAGGCATAATCTGAAATATACACGCAAGCACAAGTTAGAAAGAAACTTTTATAGAGATAAACTTTATCGCACGAAATGAGGATGAAAGAAGTGAGATAGTTCCTAAATGTTACAGCCTCCTAATTATATATGTGGCGCGCTTCACACCGATAACTAGGACTATACAGACATGGCTTCATAGACTCCCTAGGAATCTTGAACTCTGTGCTCTGATACCAAGTTTGTCACTCCCCGAGCCTACACCCTGGGCGGGACTGGCACTCGAGAACCATTGTTGGCCCCAAGCGAACCCTTGGCCTGGCTTAACTCTCAGCGGAAGACTTACTCAATAAAGATAACTTCATGAAATAACTGCAATATTGTAAAGGGAACATTCAATAGCCCATAAGGCAACTCAAGTCTTATAAAAAAACAAAACAGCTGAAATGAATAAGACTAATGAACTAATAATATCTGACTATCTATGAAGCCTCTAAATACTAAGAGGGATGTCGGGACAAGACCCCCAATCATCCGAACAACTGAAATAATAAAACATGATAAAAGAGATCCTCCGGAAAGCAAGGAGGCTCACCAAATGACTCTGAATGCTCAGCTGGATCAATGAAGCGCTGGATGCTGATCCTGGTTACATGTATCTGCATCATAAAATGATGCAGGCCAAATGGCGTCAGTACATTGAATGTACGAGCATGCGAGGGAAAATCTAAACAACATATAAGCTTGAACTGGAATCTGAAAGAAACACTTACCTCAGCTTTACTCAACTCATGGATACTCAACTCAATGCAGAAATAAACAACAATAAAGATGCAGTTTATATAAAGCATTTAAACAGTAGGTAGCAACTCAATGTATTGAAAAATACAATATCAACTCAATCTATATAATAAAATATAATATAATTCGGTGGGAGTTTCTCTAACCGACAACCATCACTATGAGCTATGTGATGATAAAGTGTCTCGCTCACGCTGCCAGAACTATCCTATAACTTGCCGGGATATAGAACGCATCAACTAAGTGGATCCACTAGTCTATGCTAAAAAGCATTAAGGAATCATCTAAAAAGTATGACCCTTTCTACCCACGATGGCTACATCGTTTATGGAGACTTGAGTTATTAAGAACTCGTCCCCATATCGATGTTCAATACTACTCCCAAAATATACTCAGCTCATATGTTTAAAAACATAAATCTTTCTATGTGGTTTGAGATTATTACTCAAGATCTATCTCTTAAAAGAGATTTAATTCAAATATGCTTATGAAAACTCATTTGGAAATCGGTGTTTCCTCTCATCTTAAATGTGAAAATATTTACTCTTTGGAAATACATAGTCCCCACAAAACATTTTAAAGAAAATGAACTCGGCTCTATTTTTTCTCAATCTCAATGCTTAAGTCTCAAAACAAGTTTAAAAGATTTGTAAAAGACTTCTTAAAATGACTCGAAGAACTCTCAAGACTTGACTCTTAACTCTACCTTGAATTTGAATTATGAATTTAAGGTTTTGATTTGTGATAGGAAGGATATTGTGATGATTAGGAGTGTTTTTAGATAGTTAATCATGAGAAACGATCAAGAAAACATTGTATGGGAGCAAGTCCGCGACGCGAAGATGCATTTTAATATTTGGTCGCAAAATAAATTTTGAGAAAGTGGGGTCCGCGATCACTCCGCGACACGGAGAAAGATTCTGTGCATAGGGGGGCAAGTCCGCGACGCGGACTGGAGTGCCAGATTCGCCCGACTTTTTCCTTCTTCGTTTTCTAACCCCAATTCGCCTAAATTTGATTCTTTTTCTCAATTTTTCTTTAGATTCAGATACCCAATACATGTACACAAGAATCTAATCAAATACAACTCTAAAATCGATACGATTTCCTCAAGAACTCATCAATCTCATCTTAACTCAAGAACTAAAGCCAATTTCAAGAACACAATTCAAGATCATCAAACTTTCAACTTTCTAGAACGAATTTTGCTGAAATAAATATGATTGGCGCGTGGGTAAACGAACTCAACCCTATGAAAGTCTCACATACCTCTTTAGGGATCAACCCTTGGCGAAATCCACAACGAAATCTTATGAACTTGACGAAATCTTGACCTTTTCTCCTCTTTTCTCTTCTCTCAAAGCCCTAGCGTAATTTTGGAATGCGTAAACTGAACAAACTCAGTTTAGACCCCAAATAAATTACTAAAAATGAAATAAATTAATTGGGTAATGAAAAGACCAAAATATCCCTCTAAAATCCGATTGACTTTCCTTTTCCAGACATCCCAACTTCAAACGGGAATATCTCCCTCATACCAACTTGAAAATTAGCAAACTCGGTGGCGTTGGAAAGATAATTTAAATACCTTTCATTTGATATTTTGTAGCCCACCTAACTCATCTTGTACTAGGAGTTATGGTTGTTTGAAGTTAACTCAAAACTCATACTTAACATACTTGCCAAATTTCAGATTTTTTTATTCTTTCCAAAAATGGTTCTTTCTAATTCTAGCTCTTTCAAATAGCGGGGTGTTACGCTTTCATCTCCTTTCCCTACATAAAAAAAATAGGTAGATTTTCCCACATTCCGGACATAATTCAACGAATACCTAGAAAATGGGAGGGTTATTTTATGTTGGTCAAAATATAGATTTGACAGTTGAACATATCAAAAGATGCCATGTAGCAATTGAAGTCCAGTTGAATTTAGTTAATTAAGAATGTCACGTCGACAAAATCCGATCCAATTTATCGTATGTGTGTCATAATGATATATCATATCTTGACAATTGATATTATTCATTCATGACCCCGAGCAATGATGCAAGCTAGTCTAGCTCTAAAAGGGTGAATTCAAAAGAATTTTAATAACTAGTCAAGGTAGACTTCTTTAATAACTGTTTCAAAAAAAATTGAGACTCACTCCAACAGTTTTTTAATCCTATACTTAATGATTCATACGTGCAGATAATGATCGTTATGAGGGTCTTAAAACACGTAATGCATTATTAACACCATATGAGATGTTTATATCGTGTGGGAACTATGTACGTCAACTTCATGTGCTCCACACTCTTGCGTTTCGGAAACGTCATGCTCTTCCCTTAAGATGCCCAACACGTCATCAATTCGTCTGAGAATCTGTGAACCAACCTCGAGGAGAATGTATCACCGGCGCCAGAGAGCTCAACTGAGAGCATCTACGCGGCAACGCCATCGTCTATAGTACAACTACCGTAAGAGGATATAATCTCCATTGAAGGAGACGGAAGAAGCAAAGCCCTATAGATTTTTGTAGCTATGGAAGGCGGTGTAAAAAAGGAAGTAGAGTGAAGTGGGCATTTTTTTAATTTTTGTAGCTGCATCTTTTTATTTTTAAGTGTAGTGGAGGTTTTAACAGCTGCAAATTTAATAAAATTAGAGAAGGGTATAGAAACCCCTCAATTCGATACAATTTGCGGAGGTTGATTGTAACCCCCCAATTAAACCTCCACAAATCAGGTGCTTTTTTGTAGTGAAGTGGGTCCACTGATTCCAAATTGAATTAGAATCAAATAAGAACAACAATCACTGATCTTGCAATTGAAGCTTTGTTTATCTAATGGACAAAGAAGTCAAATATAACATACAAACATGAATTAATGGGTAACCTTCAAAAAAAGTTTCTTAATTTTCATAGATATATTCATATTATAATAAAGTTGATAAGAAATAGTGATAGCAATGGAGCGGGACGTGTTTACACATATATGGGGCGGGGTGGGCTGGAGTGGATTTGACTATATGAAGGTGCGGGACGGGTCAAAATAAAATAATTTAATTGTGTGTGGGTATGGTGCAAGGATTTAACATGATCTGGAAAACTTAATCTAATAGTTCATCAATGTTCAGAGATATTCTAATGATTTTTTAAAAGCAATCTGAAATATATCATTTACACTAAAAATAAATCTAAAACATTCTGCAAATTAGAAAATTGTAACATGTATTTTACTACTGCAAATCTGCAATTACTTAACCAAACTAATGCATATCGTTCTAATTTTTTTACTTTTTTTAATCCGCTAGGCAGAGTGCCTAGGGCTAGTTTTTTTTATTGATAAATAAAAACAAAAACCTCAAAGAGAATAGTACAAGCAATGGAGGCTATGCCTTACCTTTCTAATCATAATGAGATAATAAACCTTTACTACTTAATAAGCATGAAGAAAATAAGAGCTAGAGAAAACTAGGTATTTTATGATCATAATAGAATTTATAAAATTCTCTATAATGATATTACAAATGAAGATAGTTAAGTAATGCATGGATAAAAAAATCAAGAATAAAGTTGAGTTATCAGCCTCAAACTTTAAATATATATATATATATATATATATATATATGTATATATATATATGTGAACCAAAAAGATAGTTTGCCCGTCTAAAGTAACCTGAATTGTTTTCTATTTGTTTTCTTTTTCAAATTTGTCCAACAAACACTTGATAGTTCATCAATTCTTCTTGGATTTATTGAATCTTGTTAAAGTTGTTGACATTGTCATATGATTTTGCTTTATTAGTTGCATTGATAGGTGTTTTGGAATAAATTCCTCAGTCACATTACCATCTCAACTATGCTCCCTTTCATGTCTCTTTTTTTTTATTTTGTTGCTTCCACTTCTTTATTGCCTAGATGAAAGATCTTCTTCCTTGGCCAGCTTATCAAAGTATATGTCCAACATATCCTCTTCATCTTCCCATCAGACATGTCATTTTCCAAGTCAATATCATGGCCAAACTTTTTTTAAAAGTTATCAATTGTCACTGCCATAGAAGGATTTGCCTTACTTGTAGGCACAAATTCTGATGCTTGAGGACTTAACTTACTCATAAGAGGTGAAGTCAAGTTTTCCTTTTCCTCAACTAAATCTGCCCATATAGAAGCACTCATTTTCCTTGTTTTTCTTTAAAAACATTCAAATGGTTTTTAGCCTCCTCTGGAATCGAAAAGAACCATGATAGGTGTATTTGGACTGATTTCTTTACTAGCTATCTTCTTTGTAACAATGAACTCATTTTTATGTGTCAAAACAACTTGTTAATTAACATGCTTCCTATATTCACGTCTCGAGTAACAAGGCCCAAATTATTAACGTCTTTTTCAAACTGGACAGAACTTTGTGTGTGCATTGAAGTACACCAGTAACAGGTTGGGATTTGCCTAAAGTACTCCCAAATTCAGCAGATAATTCATTACTATTGTTCTATTACTATTGCTCCCTGAAATCACAACGTCAGTGAACCACTCAACCATAAAAAAAAATACACTAGAATTTGTTTGTGAAGAATAAGAAGAATTTCTGAAAATCTGTTGTTGAAAAATAACAGGAAACCCATATATTTATAGACAACAAAGAATAGCGTTAACACGTGCTTATTATGCCTTATCAGAAAAATCACAGTCCTTTAGAATAGTCACAACATTTCCAAAAAGTCACCAGAAAAGTGCAATTCTTCAAAGTTTCCTATACTAACTTCTAACTTCATCAAAATGATATTTCGGCAGTAAAAAGTGACTAAAGAAATTACTTGGCCAGACAAACAAACAAGCAATATCCGAATTACAGTCATATCCCAATCTTATGTGTATGTATAAGCACAAGAGAGTTTCAAACATCACTATAGAAAACATTCTGACTAACTTTTCCTAAGGAAATAACTACACTAATAGAAGTTGTTGGAAAAGCTAACAAATACTTCATCAGGTATGAGGTATTAGTAGAACAACTGTTGCATTCCTTATGCTCTGGCACTATAACCAGTTTCTCCAGATTTATTGCATGCTCGAGTAAGAACTTCAAGAATTGATCGAGCTCTGTTTCATCAGATCTACGCGTACGACTACAAAATGGCATAACCTTGACATTCTTCAAATTCTGTAAGGAAACTTTGAATATGTTTTGTTCAAAGGAGAGGTACTTGTCTTCCAACAAATCAATGTCTTCGTCCTCAAAAAATGGATGGTACTATAAATGCCGAACAAGGACAAATCAGGTGAGGTGATAAGCTTTAAGCTTAACAACTATAGTAATGAAATTGAAGTTGTTGAGGCTGTAGGGGATCAATATACATTTGATATAAAGATATCGTGAATTGAAAACATACCGGCGTATCAGGAAATATCATCAAATTTTCCAAATTACGAGTCAACCTTAAGAGTTTGTCTAGTAGGGGGGACGAAAGTTTTGAAATACAAGAACTTATTGTCAACCATCTGCATTCCAGCAACGGTAAGGAGACATCTTCCTCTTCCAACATCAAATTGGAAATTACCTGAACAGAAGAATGAGGCGGAATATAAAATAGGAGCTCTATTCACAATTAACATAAAAAGACTGTAGACATTTGGGACTGATAACTGACCTTGATAAATCAGGATGAGAGTATTAGCTCATTAGCACAACGAACGCTTACCAAAAGATCTTTAACTATGTGTTCATCCATTTCATTAAATTCATCACAGACGAGATCAAGATTGGCATGTTTCAAAGATGACAAGTCCTCGAGCTTAATTTTTGTATGATTAAAAACCCCAGAAATCGTTAAATGTTCAACATGTGGAACAACAATTTCAAAGCAACATATATCACCTTCGAATGAGTACCAATCCCCATGAGGATGACCGTGATGGATCAAATCCAGTCGCCTACATTTTGGAGAAGTCATGTGCAAAAGATTAAAACCACAAAATTCATGTAGCTTCAAGGATTCCAATTGAGGACAATTTAACATTATTTGTTTAATGTGTTCATCCCGTAGAAACAAATTTTCTAGCGTTAAACTCTTCATAGATGTCCAATTTAGTACACAATCTTCTAATATTCTGCAATTCTCGCAGTTGAGTTTTAGAATCGATGAACTATTACAGAGTACTTCTGGCAAGCTATAGGGTTGGTCATGCTCAGTCGGATCAACAGTATAACGTATATTCAGGCGTAGATCCTCCACTTTCTTATTCACAGCAAATTCAAGCCACTTGTCAATTTTGGGGAAATAAGACACACCATCATCATATCTGAACACAAAGTTTAGACTGAACTTCTTAATGGTAGAGCAGCTAAGGAGAGGTAGTACATTATCCGTTAAGGAAATGAATTTGTGCACTGTCGAGCTATCTGAACGACCATAATCCTCTTCATAAACAATGTTGTTGATACAAGTCCAGAAGTATTGCCAATATTTAGAAAGAATAGTTGTTCTGAACGCATCTGTTATGGACAATCGAGATAGAATTTGAACAATAAGAACTTCAGGTAGTTGACTGATCCTATCAATGCGGTCAATATCTTCACATTCTATCTCAATCTTCACTTTTATCAGAGGTGAGTTTTCAATAAGCAGACTTTCGGAGTTTCCATTATCACCACAACTGCCAGAGAATTGGTCTTGGTTGCTCATAGTTGTCAGACATCAATACTGAGAATAAGTTTACTTGTAATTAGAATCGCTATAGACTTATTTTTAGTTTACTCCTATTTTACTACTGCAAATTTGCAACTGCTTAACCAAACTTATGCATATCGTTCTATTTCATTTATATTATTGATGAGATCTTTTAAGATACTTCTATTTCAATAGAAAAAAATGTGTAGAACAATACATCAGTAACTTCAAAAAAAATTATAATTTTATTATTAGCAGCAGCCCTTGAAAACATAAAGGTTGTTTCAATTTTAAAGATTCATTTTTATGAGTCAGCGGAAAAATAAAATGGCTTTTTAAAAAAAAATATCAATTTCATATTTTTGTATCAAATTCAATAAAAAATAAAAAGAGAATTAAAAATTACGGGGGTGGATTTATACGAGGTGGGGTGGGCGGGACGGATTAAAAATGATTTTTTTTGCTATGCGGGGTGAGGTGGGACGGGTCAAAGTGTTCGCGGATTCATGCAAATTTTCCCCGCAAGTGCTCCGTCTAACAAAGTTAAAAGCTTAAGGGTCAATTATTGGTCAAAATCAAAACCAAATCAACATAATTGGTTTAAATTTTTTAAAATCAAACCAAATCAAATATAATATACACTTATCGGTTTGGTTGTTATCGATTTCGGTTTGATTTGGTTCGGTTATTCACCATACACAAAAATAAAATAAACGATTCATTCAAAATGAAAAAGAGGTGATGGCAATCCATCCAAAAAGAAAAAACAGTTAGAACGACTAACGTTACCAAACTTTTGATTGCTAAAATTACTGTGAATAAAGCTTCAAAATTCACCATTTTGGCCTAGAAGGAAGAGACAGTGATCTTTTTAGTCTCGCCAAGAATTGTCATAGACACTCATATACATGAAACCAATGAGATAAATGTTCTCGTCTTGAACATTTTTGCTTTCATAAAGAAATTAAAAATAAATTTTGATGAAAACATATATAAGATCTTTAAAATTATTTATAAAAGTAATATATTGTGTATGTATAATGACAAAATACATGTATATACATAATTTGTCGGTTCGGTTAGGTTCGATTTTTTCGAACAAAACCAAATACTATTAGTTTTTACAAATCTAAAATCAAACGAAACTAAACCCAAATAAAATCAATTTATTTAATCGGTTTGATTTGATAGCACATGTAAACGTTGCAACCCTCTTAAGTAGGTCAAATTCAATGAAAATCACCAAAATGCCCCTTATCGCATCAATCAATCTTACCTCAGGCATGCTAACGGCCAACACTGGCTCTTTACCCTGGGACAACTAATACACCACTTCTCAAAGATATCGTCTTTAAAACTCTATTAAGTGAAAAAAAAGGCTTTTGTTAAGATAATTTGCACATACAATAGAATAAGGAAAGTAATCAATGGAATACTACTTTTGGACTCTTTTCAAGATATTTTTTCCTTTGTGAAGATACAAGAAAGAAACTATCAATCTATTGATATTGGAAAATGAACGGATTATTTCAATGTATCATTCTAAATCTAATTAAATTCATAGGTATACAGAAAGAAGCCTATTAAATAGAAATTATTTTTTAATCATATTTCAATAGTTAATATGATAAATAAGAACCACTACTAGAAAGAATATTATTATACCCTTGATCGTGAAATATTGATTGCTAGCTATTGAACCGCGAATTGCGTGAACTAGAATATATCAAATTGGGGGGTCAAAGAACTTTAGTAAACATTCTTGATATGTTATTTCATCATCTTTTTTGGTCGAACTAATATATTTTATTGAAAATCACAGTGTCTCACTATTACAAACTACTTCTCCATCCTCAATTTCGACCAAAACTTCTGCTTTTGCTCTCCTCTTTGATCATCTTCAAGATCTCTGTGGGTCTGATAACTACTTAGGGATGGCAATGGGGCGGGGCGGGGCAGGTTGAGTATAACCCACAAAAATTTTAATCTGCCCCGCTCCGTATAACATTTTTTTCATTTTCAACCTCCCCGCATAGACCCGCCCTGCATAATTTTTTTAATATTTTCTTTTTCTAGTTAAGTTTGATACTAAAAATAAAATTAATAAAAATAAATTTATTTTTTCATTAAGTTGTATTAATTTAATAGGATAGTGACTTAAAATTTTATTTTTAGAGGTAAATTGGGAAACATGTAAGAAATTGAATTATTTTTTATTGAACCATTTTCATTTACTATCTTGAATATTTTAGTAGTTTTAAAGAATTTATCTTAATAAATAATGTTCTATCACTTTTATAACATGTAAAAAATTAAAATTAAGTTTAAACCCACATAAAATCACATATACCCGCAGCCCGCCCCGCATTAATTTTAAAAAACGCCCACCTCAACCCGCCCTACCCCGCATAGCCTTAAACCCACTTCACCCCGCATCCGCCTCGCCCCATTGCCATTAATTTGTTCCACAAGGCCCCATTTGGTGCCTCCCAAATATGATACAATAAATATTTATTCAAATTAATTAATACATACTGAATATTTATGTTTTTAACCACTTCATCTTAATAGAATCTTAAATTTATGATTTTATCTAGAAATAATATCATCTACACACAAATGGATGGAAAGAAAAATTGTTGACCGTGAGAAAAGATAACCTTAAAAAAAATATCATCTACACACTAATAATATGATGATTTTTAACAATTCATCATCATAAAATAAAAAGAGAACCATCATAAAAAAAAATTAAAAATAAGAGCGACAAAAAAGAATAGGTTTGAGATTTATAGTTGATAAAGAAGTATAAAAAAGAAATTTGAAAGATCACCTTCTGAATGTAATTACACTCAAATCCCAATTATGTGTCTTTATGCTACATGAGAGTTTCAAATCACTGAACAAAATATTATGGAGAACAACTGATCCTAAGGAAATAATTGCACTATTAGAAATTCTTGAAAAAGCTATCTAACAAATACTTCATAAGTTTTGAGATATTAATAGAACAAATATTGCATCCCTTGTGCTTTGGCGCTATAACTAGTTTCTTCAGATTTAATTGCACGATCAAACAAAACTTCAAGAATTGAGGGAGCTAGATCTGTGCATACGACTACAAAATGGTAAAATAACCTTTACATTCTTCAATTTCCGTAAGAAAACGTCGATATTCATTTTTTCAATTTCTTATTATCTTTTTAGAGTCTCTTTGGCATTGCTGCTAAAAACAACTTATTTTAAGAATCCCTCGATAAATATGTATATATGAAAAGGATATTTTGGTCTTGAGAAAAATATTTTTTTGTTTTAAGAAGCAGAAATTTTTAGCTTCTTCCCAACAACATAATAACTTGTTTCTGCATCCATTTAAAAGCACTTTTACTGATTTACCGAACACTTAATTTTGCATTAAAAGCATTTTTTTTCAAAATAAGTGTTTCTGGCCTCGCAACGACAATGTCAAACAGACTCTTAGGCTCAAAGTTTGACAAGAAAACAAAACTAGATCAAAACTGTATGAGTTATTAATAGGAAGAGATGTGTTATCTCCTGTGAACAAGATTTGTTGTGGGTATATAAATTCTTGGTTTTCTACTTTCTCTACACTGACTATATTTCAGATTGAGGAAAAATTTTACTAAACAGTAAGGAATAGATTATAGTGAGAATCTGGCAGAGGAGCGGTTGTAAAAGAGATTTTAAAATATGAAAACAGGAGAGTTTGGACTCATTTACACACCTAATAAAGGTGAAATACACTTCTTTTTTTGCCATATCATGTTTTTGGGTTCAACATGCACATAAGAAATGAGTTTGAAGTGTATATATTAGGCCTTTAAAAATAAATCAACTTAAAATTCTCATTTTTTCTTAATGATAAGCGTTTATATCATGGTAGGTATATTTGCTACCACATGATATATTTCATAAATTGATCGTTTTTTCTTAAATTTTCTTTGCCAGAAAAATAAGTTAACATAAATAAAAACTAATGATGTTTGTCTGTACAATTTGATTTTTTTCTTAAATAATTGTAATTGGTACTCTCTTTTTTCCTTTTTATTTGTCATTGTTTTTTAGAGTCAAACGATATAAATTTTGACTAATATTTTAAGATATATTTTGTCATCATATAATATGGGGAAAAAATAAAATTTATTGTGTTTTTCGTATAGTTCTAAATTTTTGTTTTAAAATATTGAATTAGTGTAATCTAATTTAGCTTTGAAAATTAAGTCAAATTAACTCTCACAACATGACAACTAAAAAGGAACGGAGAAGAAGTAATACATTGTAGTCAATTTTTTTATTCTAAACTGAAGTTTTTTTTTTTAAAAAAAAATTATACCACTAGACAGTGCGTCTCGCAGTTTTTTATTAAAACAAAAATCTTCAATAGAAATAAGTACAAGCAAGGGGGGCTAGGCCTTACCTTGTCAATCCTATGAGGTAACGAACCTCTACTAATTAACAACCATGAAGAAAATAAGAGCTAGAGAGAACTAGATATTTTATGATCATCACAGAATTCGTAATACACTCTATGATGATATTACAAATGAGAATGCTTAAATAATGCACAAATATAAAATTCAAGAAAAAAGTTGAGTTATCAACTTCAAACTTACTTTTACAAATGTGTGAATTAAAAATGATAGATAGCCCATCTAAAGTAACCTGAAGTATTTTCCTCTTGTCTTTTTCTTCAAATTTGTCCAACAAATTTTTATACTTCATCATTTCTTTTTGGATGTATTGGATCTTGTTCAAGTTATTGACACTGTCATATGATTTTGCTTTGCCAGTCGCATCGGCAGGTGCCTTGGAACAAACTCTCTTGTCACTTTACCATCCCAAATGTGTTGTCTTCCATGTGTCTTCTTTTTATTTTTGTTGCTTCCATTTCTTTGATGCCTAGGTGAGATATCCCCATCTCTAGCCACTTTATCAAAGCATATGTCCAACATATTATCTTCCTCATCCTCATCCTCATCAAAAGAATTATCGCCCAAATCACTAGCATAAGCATTAATTGGACTAAATCCTGATGCTAAGGCTTCTTGTTTATTCTTCTTTGCAATTGTACTTTTAGGTACAAATTTCAAAGCTTGTGGACTCAATTTTCTATTCAAAAGAGGAGGTGAAACTGAAGTTTACTTTTTACAAGAATTTTTTTTTCCCTTCACAAGCTTTTAATATTTTTTTTCAAATGAAATACATGTGCAAATACAACTCTAATCACAACATATCATTTGTAACTTGACTTTAAATATTAAATTCAATTATCACCAAATTGATGTCGGAAGATGTACTATTTTCACTGCAAAATGAAAAGGAGGGACCCAAATATTTAAAGGAGGAAAAAAAGGACTCACCATGGTCATGAAAAAAGAGCAGGAAGGGACTCATCTGGATAATCCACCGCTGCTGTAACCTCTATCACACACGAGAACTAGACAAATCTTGTGCGACAGGCTCGACTCATAAGGTATTGAGGGAGATTGATTTCGAATCATCCATGTGAATGATCACACTCCAAGCCAACTGAGTCATCATGAATGAATGACATGCAATTTAATATTATTATCTTTTTATGATTTCGAAATTAATTTACTACACTTTTAAATATTTTAATGAGTATTAGCTCTATCGTCTAGTACAAATAAAAACAAAAAATTCACATCAAAATTTAAGCAAATCAAAAGAAATCACCTACTTTTTTCATTAATTATATGATAAAGACGGATGAATGAATTTAACATCCAAAGTCAAATTCACACTAGATATTTTCATTTTAATTCAACTCCTATTACATAGAGAGAAGGTGGGTGAACACCTGCCGCTACACGGAGTACAGCACATAGCATTAAATGGAATTATATGGAAGATTGATTTTGAGCTGTTGGTCAATATATGAGCAAATCACATGCCTAATTTCATAATTTCAAAGTAGGAATCAAAAAACTCAAACTTTAGGATAATAATAGAGAAAAGGGCTAAAAAATATTCTTAAATTATATCAAAATATTTTTATAAATAATTTGATCTAAAAATATTATACGCTCAAAGTAAAAAGCCATGTCACGTCACACGTCTTTGTTTTTGTTCGACTCTGTGCGCGTAGCTCAGTGGACAGGCAGATTGTCACTCACGAGTCACGTGCATTAATCTTGGGTACGTAAGTCCAATATATGAATCCCAACTCTGCCCCACATGAACAAGATCCATTATGGAGGAAAATGACACTATGAGTATATCAAAACCAATCAGGACACCATGTACAATCCTATTTAATATTTTACTAAATCATTAGGCCATGTCGGTCGTGTTATTAGCATATTCATGTAGTTTTTTTAATTTTTGGTATTTAATATCATTTATGGTTTATTGTATTTAGGTATCTGCATTTTATTGTTATTGTTACTGTTACTGTTCATTTGATTATATACTCTGCACTGCTTTGCTATTAGCTGTCATGTTTTTCTTTTAATTACTGTTTTGATTTACTAAATCTCAAGAATCTTTCTGAAACAATATCTCTATTCGGAATGAGAAAAAAAAATATGTTAGCATTATAATTTTGGCGTAACTATCATTCACATCCCCACCTATATATATGAATGAAGAAAGGAAAATAGAGTTGAAAGTTAGAAACAAAAAATGACCAACTTATTCTTCCTCCAATTCCTCCTATTAACCACTGCTTCATCCTTAACTCACATCTCATCCCAGACAGTTCCACCACCACCACCGCCGCCGACATCCGTCGCAACTCCACCGTCCCGCGCGGCCCAAGAATTCTTGGATGCACATAACAAGGCAAGAAGTGAAGTGGGTGTAGGCCCTTTGACATGGAGTCCAATGTTAGCCAAAGAAACTAGTCTTCTTGTTCGTTACCAAAGGGACAAACAAAATTGCAGCTTTGCTAATTTAAGTAATGGCAAATATGGTGGCAATCAATTATGGGCTAGTGGTACGGTGGTGACCCCACGAATGGCTGTCGATTCTTGGGTTGCTGAGAAGAAATTTTATAACTATGAAAATAATTCATGTACAGGGGATGATAAGTGTGGAGTTTATACACAAGTTGTTTGGAAGAAATCAATAGAATTGGGTTGTGCGCAAGCTACTTGTTCGAAAGGACCTGCTACTCTTACTGTATGTTTCTATAATCCACCTGGAAATGTAATTGGAGAGAAACCTTATTGATCTGTGATTTTACATGATTTGTAAGGTAACTTTTGTGTATTCAAGTTTGTAGCTTATAATAAGAAGTTACTCTGTTCATTTGCTGGTATTCTCCATTCTCTTTTTCACTTTCAGTATAATTAGTGCAGGGAGACTAAATCTAGAATATAAATTTGATGGGTTTCAACTTTTAGTTTTTAATTCGGAATCCATTACATGAAACTACGAGTTCAAAATTTTAGTGTTTGTTGAAATTTCAACAAATGTCATATGTATATCAGGGTCGGTAGCATTTATCGATAACACTGAATTTGTTAAAGAATTCCTCTTAGCTAGCTTTAGAGTAGGGATGGCAATGGGACGAGGCGGATGCAGGGTGGTTCTAAGGCTATGTGGGGTGGGGTGGATTGAGGTGAGTTGGTGAGTTTTTTAAAAAATTAATGTTGGGCAGGGCGGGTTGCGGTTTTATGCATGTTCAAATTTAATTTTAATTTTTTTCACATGTGATAAAAGTGATGGAGCATTATTATCAAATGAAAATAAATGGTTAAATCAAAACTAATACGGTTTCTTTCCTGCTTCCCAATTAAGCTCTAAAAATAAAATTTTAAGTCATTATCTATTAAACTAATACAACTTAATGAGAAAATGAATTTATTTTATATATTTTATTTTTAGTATCAAACTTAATTAAAAAAAGGGAAATAATAAAAAATTTATGTGGGGTGGAGCGAGTTGAAAATGAAAAAAGTTATTATGCTGGGTGGGGCAGAGCGGGTTAAATTTTTTGCGGATTAAGCTCAATCCTCCTGCCCCGCCTCATTATCATCTCTACTTTTGAGTTAGATTCAAAGATTCATTTGTTTAACTGCTATCTAAGCGATATCCATCTTTTCTTTTCTTTTTTTCAGTATAAAGGGGGTTTGTCGGAGCCCTACCATGTATATAGATAAAAATAAAGGTATAGCGAAGGGGGATAGACCTGTCATCCACGAATATAAAACTAAGATAGAGCTAACTTCCTAATTGTTAGACATCTATACTAAGAGGTCCATCATGTATCACAAAAAGTGATAAACTACATGATGAAGCTTCTCCTTTGACAGTTAATCACTATACAGTTAAGGAACATCAAAAGGAGAGTGACAAAAAATCAATTTATCAAAGAGATGAAATGGAGAAATAAGGTTCACAGAAGCTTTCTTCTCAGAGATGAGGAACAACTTCATATACAAAGAACTATTATCATAGTAATGAGGGATTCCACATAGCCTGGAGAGGCTCCCATTGACACAAGTCACAGAAGAGATGAGTGATACCCATCTCAGTAGATGTTGGGATCCCAAATGAAATTTGATGAGGTGGGGTGGGGTGTTAAAAAAATGAAAAAGTCCTATTTTTTTACACAATTCAGTTGAACTTATTGAATGTAGAGACAGATCTAGCATATCAACACAAGGTTCATTTGAATCCATTATTTTCAACGCAGAACATACATTTATAGGTAAATTCACGAAATTGCAATAAATAATAGATATGAACTCATAGGAGCAAGGGGCTTTAGAGGGAAAAGTTTTAAGATATGAACTCATAGGAGCAAGGGGCTTTAGAGGGAAAAGTTTTAATTGAAGTAGGGTGGAGCTCCTCTCCTTAACGTCAAGTGGCTTTCACTCCTCACAGAGGGTTAGAAAGCGTCAGTTCTCATAGCAAAGATATCGTAGGTTCAATGCTAAGAATCTAAGTGTTGACCCATAAAACTTAAAATCCTGAATCCGCCTCTGATTGAATTTACCTGATATCCGCGCCTTTGACCGGAGACAACCAAGAATCCTAATGTTAAAGAGGAGCTTCGGATTAAGATGTAGTTGATTGATGCAACCACGCCCACAGCAAATGTGAATCTGAATTATATATCAAAAAGTTGAAGCCAAAAAATGATGTTGCATACAAACACATGTTGTAGGCATTCTTCAGTCAAATCCTCCATTCTAACTCCAAAATTTGTATGCAGTTATACAGAAGAGAGAAAAGGAAATAAGTTCCCTCTGAAAAGGAAAACACAAAAGAAAAAGAGAGGTCTCACAAAACAATCTTTTCCCCCCTTTTCCCACTCTCAATAATTCCACATGAGATAGACAGTGATTTTCACTTAGCCTTAACGAAACTCAAACCATGACCTATTGGTTGGAGGTCGAAGTGGCTTACTACTAATCAAATCTCTGTAATCACTTAAACAAGCTTTAACACACCATTAAACTAGACATTTCACCAGCTCCTTCATGATTAGATACCGGAAAGCAAAATTATGAGGTACATATTCGATGTTCTTGTGAGAATTCTTCTGCTGAATCATCTTTATGCTTCTTGTAAGAGACTCAGGTAAAGATTGCTGGATCATCTCTAAAACACCAGCTGGAAGTAGGCCAGAATCTTTAGCAAAGGACTCCACAACTTTTGGCAAAACCACTTTCTGATCCTTCTTCAGACCAAAAGTTGCTCTGATATATTCTTCTTTTGCTGCTTCTAGCTCCTGAAACACTCTCTTCGGTGTATAAACTCGTACCTGACAATGGAAATGTTTGCCCCGTGAGACAATCAAATGTCATAATTGTTCATCAAATCCTGATGTCAATTTCTAGCCTTATAAAAAGATATTGCAGCAATGTACAATGCCATGTAATTCAATTATTATTGAATACAAGGGAAAATGATAATCGCAAGCTTTAAGGAGAAAGGAAGATTATGGACAATACCGCAGGATCTGAATGATTGCCTGAGCAGAGTGCAAAGTGCAGAAGGGGTTCTGGATGTTCAATAGCACAGGTTCGTCTTTCATCGCCTGCCTTAAATTTTCCCCTAGAAGAAAGTAACAAGCGAAGCAACTGCAATACAAGTACCAAATTTGAGAATGCCAACTATGAAAGACTAGTAAAACGAGACATGTAAGGGATCAGAAAATACTAGGCATGAGTATCGGTCACTTTATATGAATACAGTAGGGACAAGATTTTTACAAGAAAAAGAAGATCCTTAGATGCTTTTGCGATATTCTCGAATAAAGCTGGTTCATGAACTAACACAACTACTTGTAGAGATTTTGTGTAGTAAAGAACATAGTTGCTGAATATGCAATTTAAGCAGAAATGCATGTATAATAGGAAACTATTTTAGAGGTGTACCTTTCCTGGATTAGACACCCGACATCCCAAGATAGAGTTCTGGATCACATTCGCACTGACTACATGACCACCGACATTATAGGCAGCCTGGGTTAAGTTAAACAGTAAGACAAAATCTACCAAACAACTCTTGGCCAAAGAAATAAGTTTGTCTCACTAACCTTCAAAAGTAGATAAACTCTCTTCACATTCTTTTGTGGAATGCCATAAGATAAAAATGCCTAGATAGGAATAGTTGAAAAACATCGTAAGCTCAGAGTGGATATGGAACTTCACAGATTTCTTAACCTATAATTCTGAAAGTTTAATCAAGAAGGATAATTACATGCATCACCAATGCATTATGTATGTTAATCCAGAATGCTAGCTTTTCTTCATGACTCAATTTTCCCGGATCTATCACTTCTAGGCGAGAAACAATTGACCTGCAATGAAAAACATTATTGTGCATTTTACAGCAAGAAATTGCTAAAGTACGACACGTCCCACGAGATGCTTGAATCTCAGATTTCCTTACCTGAAATTTTGCAACAAAGGCTCAATATCACCTAGTTTGTGACTATCTTTATATATACATTGTACTTCAACCATTGAGCTGTAAGGTACACTGAACTCCTTCAATCCTTCCACATGAAAAGGATTGTCACGAACATCAAACGATGAATCTTTCCTTGATCCTGGGCTCCATATGTCACATTGGTCTTTCGTAGAAAAGGCACTCATTGATGAAAAGGATGAGGTTGGCGAGAGACATGGATTTGCAAGTGGCGGATCAGCAAGTTTGCAGTATATGGTGCACATGCACCTTACCATGTCCTCAGACAGCTTGTTTGGTGTCTCTGGAACATGATCAGAAATACGGGTGCCAAGATGCTCCGCCAAACTGATTAAATTTGAAGAAGAATTCTGTGCGTACTGCAAAGGACCAATTAAAGTAAAACTCTCAATTCTCCACTTTTCATTGTTCTGCCATAGGGAAAATCATGACACTATAACATGGATAGATACAAAAGTAATAACTAATCATTTCCCTTTTCGTCAAAAAGGAAAAAGTGCAGTAAAAACTTATCTCTGATAAAACATACCTCCATCATAGATGAAGGTTGAGACTGACAAGCACGCAAAGCTTTGCCTGGTATATCCTCTGTTGTGGAAGCTCGCTTTGACAAATCCGAATGTTGAGTTAGTGAGGAACGACTTCGATGGACCACAGATTCTCTAACTCTGTCTTCTGTTGTGCTAGTTGTTTCTTTCCATGGATTTGACACTGACTGTCTATCAGGCTGAGCACAAGAATTTGTCCTTCTCACTTTAGTATAAGATTTAGAAAATTGAAGGCACCTTCTCATTTTGGCATACATAGGAGATTTTAGTATATCATCTCTTGTTGGAGGATACAAGGATGAGCTCTGTTGATCACATGCTCTTTTACTATATAACGAAAGAAGATACTGCTCCAAACGCCCTATTTCCGACTCTAGTACTGCAATTTCTCTAATCAGTTCTGTAGTTGGCTGGATCTAATTGAAAAAGACATGACCAACACAGAGGGTATTAAAAACAACACAAAAAAAAAGCTCAATTTTGACAAGAATAACCATGAGTGCGACGGTGAAAAAAATTATGGCAAATTTACAATACAGTATGTGAGCTTTACACTAGCTATGTTACTTCACAAGGAGATGTAAGAAGTTTGAAATGCTTAATTTACACAAACAACTGTCGGAATCTCTAACTAGAAGTAACCAGAATAATATGTCATACTATAGTGTTTTCATTACGGCTACAAGGAACAGGAGGAGATACCTCAGGCGTGGAGATCGTCTGAGTGATGTTTTGCAAGAAAGGTTCACATTCTAATGCTTTCTCTAGAGAACGTCGAACTCTGAGTTGGTGCTCTAATCTTCTCTCGAGTTGCATTATCTGTAAAGTAGTTAAGATTTCGACCAATTTATACATTAATAATCTGTTGAACCAACTAGAATTAACAGTTTCATCATCTCAATTTTCTTACCTCTTCCTTCGAAGAACTTTCGACTTCCTCAAATGACTGCTTCTTCTTGCTCTTACTACAGTCATTTCTATCACCCTTATCCTAGACAAAAAAAAACATATATATCCTCAAATGTCCCAAATGCTTGGCTAATCTAAGGACTGTTCGTTGTTCATTTTCCTTCCTTTATCTTTGACATAAATTTGAAACTTTACGCAATTGCTTGATGATGTAAAAACAAACTTGAAAGCCCACAAGGAAGAGAAGCTACAATGCAAGTTAAGGATCAAAAGTTCATGATGAGTCTAACAAAAAGTGTTACTTTTTTGTCACATTTTACTATGTAAGCTCTAATATAAAAACAGGATGAACACATGGAAGCTTCCTTACCAAATTCAATTGACTAGAGTTCTCTACTGAATGATCCACATTGTCTTTGAATCTGCGTGTATACGGGAAACTGCATTCGTGAAGATCAAATAGTAAAGAAAATGTTACAAAATCATACTAGCATAGAAGATTAAGCTTAAAAAAAAACGTTTTCTGGAGTACAAAATGGCTCCTACTATAAACAAACTGTTGAGGACATAGTTAATTAACTATAGTGTAGACTTGATTAGTTAGTTAGTTAGTTATACAAAGTTAGTTAGAAAAGAATCTTAGTTAGTTAGGAATTACAGCTGTCAAAGTATTCATTCATACTTGTATATATATGTGAAATCAACATGTAATCACACTCTTTGAATGAATAGAGTCACATTCATTCTCTCCAATTCTCTCTAAGATTTCTGAACTCCCATTAATGGAGTCTCTCAACATGGTATCAGAGCAGTAAGGAATTCACTGCCTTCTGCTGATTCTTCACTGCCTTCTGCTGATTTTGCTGTTCTCGATCA